>QYAM01000018.1:216535-381024 GCA_003988965.1 Neobulgaria alba
GAATCAACAACGAATCAAGACCACAACAATCAGGCTGCGTCCTACATGAGCGCAGAGTGATTAGTGACCTTGGTTCCCCCGCTATAGCATACCGACATTTACCTACACTATAATAATTTACCTTAGCTTATACCATCAATAAATATTTAAGAATTCTAAATTTGGGTGTTATAAGACACTTCTTGACTTTAAAGGAATTTAAACCTAGGATAATCTTAAACTTAACCGTATTTCTCTTATATTCAAACTAACCAAATATTTAAAAAGCTTAATATTTAAGAAATGATTAAATTAACTCATAACATAGTTTTATAATAGTTAGCGTTAATACTATTAAGAGAGATAGAAAGCTACAACGAGCTGCCACTAAAATAATTATTTACTTTCACTAACTTAAAATTAAAATAACCTTCTAGTAAAGAGTACTTTCTCTCTTTAAACATATTTAGCTTCTTCTTAAAACTAAAAACTTCACTTAAAGACTTGGGATAGTGTTACTTTGTAAATTCGTAGTTCCTATCCTTTTAAATATAGACTTACTACCTATGTTAAAGCCCGTGTAAAAAAATTAGTCTATATAAATATTAGAAAGCCAGCCTCTTAAGGCGTTATTTAGTAACCTACTATTTAGAGCGCAAGGTATAATTACATGGGGAGAAGAATACAATGAATTTGCGACCGGGATATTTAGACTCTATTCTAAAACTACCTACGCTAAGGCCCCAAGGGATTTGAAATATTACTAATAGCTAGCCCTCGGTCTTACCTTATAGCAACCCTAATATGAATTTTAAGAGTAGGGTTATCGCACCTTCTTATAACCTCTAATAGAATCTAGAAGAGTATAATTTAATAGCAAGCCAAGATTATATAATAATGTGCTCACGCTGGCTGAAATGCGAGTAGGCAATTGTCACATCAGGGAGATATATAATAGTATGTGATAAAGATAGAGGCAAAACAAAGCCGAGCTTCATTATTTGCTATATACTTTCTTGGTCTATTGGGGAAATAGAAAGATTTTGAGAAAGGCAAGGGATTTCATATAAAACAGCTCTTCTCTCCTACACTGAGTTTTGGCTAATTTGACAGCCTCATACATGACCCACCCCACTATTGCCCAGAGAACAGTTCACAAAATGTCTTCGTGCTAACGTAAAAACTTCCCGTCCTAGATAGAGAGCTCGGCGATCTTTGCTCTTAAACAAGTATCTTCGTGCCCATTCTTCAATTTAATTCTTGAAATATACACGTCAGACAAACGTTCGGTCTCAGTTGCTTACAATTGATCAGACGGACGACTTACTCATCTGGTGATGATAAACATGAACAAGTTAAACTTTCAAGCTTCTACCCAGCATTGGGCAGAATGCGAAGCTATTTCCCAATATATCAAGCCAGAAATAACCCGGCAGCAACACACCAAATTTTCACACAGAGCACCTAGCTCAGTTTCGAGTAATGCGTCTATGTTACACCGTTCCAATATATCATGCCCTTGCTATTAGAGTTCTTTCAGATGACGACACTCTCAGATGGGTCCCGATAAACAATCTTGTGGTATGTCCATTCTCAGCCGCGCCGATCAACACCTTTCCCCTTTCTGTCAGCATCCGTGTGTTTCAACAGGTCTCTCAGACTTCCCTCAGCATTAGAAGCACTTCGCATTCTGCCCTGAGGAGGAGCAATTCTGTCGGCAATAGTAGTTGGCTTGCTCCAGGGCAGCCAAGAGCTGAAACTTCCCAAGACGGAATGCTTTACTGGAGATGTTGAAGGCCTCAGAGGGGATGATCGTGGTTCATTTCGAATCGTTGTGGGCACGGGAAAATTTTCGCTCTCACTTTCTTCAGGAATGGCATTGTTTTCTAGTCCTGGATCAGCTGAAACCAAAGGCTGAGCTGGCTCGCTGACCAAGGAGGTCGGTGAGACGATCTGAGATGCGACTTCGTTCTTTGATCCATGTGCATTATCAATAACCATCGAGGCAAAGGAAGTCGACTTGGAACGAACATGTCGGGTTGTTCTGGACTCCGTGGGGAGAGACTCAATTCGTTCTGTGACAACAATATCAATCTTCTGCTGTAACTGACGCTCCTGCTTGGCTGCTCTTCCACGAATCTCGTCTGCGAGGACAGCGGCGGACTTTTTCTTTGATTTATCCTCATCAGAGGATCTGGAAGACGACATAATGGTTTCCAGAGTACTTTGGGCAGCGACACCCGCTCGTCTCTTTGAATTTGGACCCCGGACAGGACGTCGATTTTGCTCATCGTCTGACGGATGCTCCTGAAGCGTTCGACCTGCGGGCGTATGGGCTACACCGAGGCCTACAGGCTGAATAAAAGACTCTCCTCGTCCATGGGGTGGCATGTGTACTTCGTACTGATTGCTCAGACTATATTTGCTCCGGGCACATATCTCAGCTATCCGTTCCAGATCATCAGACACGCCATTTTTGATCTCGTCCATAATTCCCTTGAACGAAAAGGCTTCGACAGGCGGGAGCTTCAGCTCCATCTTTGCCGACGCCATGGCTGTTAGACCATTCTCCTTCTTGACGGTGATTATATCTCTCTGCTGGGAGCGAGGTCGAACTGGACCCGAGTATGTGCGGACGATCACAGGCTGGTTGAAGGTGCTGTTGCGTGCTCCTGTTGATTTGGCATACTGATGTTGTGATCGTGTGGCACCATTGAGTTGTCGTAGAGCTAGAATCCGATTTGCAACAGTGCCTTCGTTCAGGATATGCTCTCCTCGGGCTGCTTCTTCGGACTCAACGAGGCTCGGGCTGGAGGCATTCCAATTCCACAGACCTGGTGGCAGGATATTCAGTGGCAATGAGTGTCTTCTGGTGGAATCTGGGGCCGATCTGGGAGCTTTAGGGGAGTCGAGGGTGGGCTGACGGAGCGCTGGCAGCGCTGGCAATGCTTCCAGGCCGGAGCCATTGACGATGGGCGGGGAGGCCATTTTGTGGATCTTAGGACGGATGAAGAGACATTCTCTGTGAAATGTCCAGCAATTGCATGGCCGCTGCAGCGGGACGTGGTTCGTGTGGGATGGAGGGGAGGGTTAGGGGAGGGTTAGGGGAGACAGGTGGGAGGCGGAGGGCGGAGGGGAGGCAGCGTGAGGGCGAGGGCGAGGGCAAAAGGGGGAGCGTTCTCGCAAAGGGTTCGGTGCAGGAGGCTTCTCTATGCACTGTGAAGTGTCGCGCTGCTATTTGGCCGTCGCTTGTGCTCCGCATATGGCTGACTAAGGATCCGACCCCTCCACAGCAACACGCGGTGCCGAGACAGCGGCGGCGAGCCGATCCATGCACATCGCACCCAAACGCCTCCTCTGCCAGACATCGTCTCAACCACCTCCTCCTCCACCACCACACATCGCGAGCCACGAACCATCTGCGAACCGGGACCCGAGGGCCAATTAAGATTCTCCCGCAATCGAGGCCGTTCAACACCCTCCCCATCCCGCAGACCGCTATGCAACATGGCATCGTCTTCGGGTGATCGCGACCAGGACCCAACAGTTTCTCGTCCTCCCCCGCCAACCCCGCCGAGCCCCCCGAAATCCGATAATCCCTTCATCAAGTTTCGAGACTTCGCAGACGCCCAAGTCAGTGCTTTGCTGCAAGGCATCATCGGCCTCCCCTCGGCGTTGTCGAGAGCCCCCGCGGAAAATGCGCGGTGGGCCGTCTTCGACGATGACCTGAGACGGCGAGATGAGTTGCAGGCCAGGCAACGGGAATTGAGGGAGTCAGAAGCCCGCAGAGCGAACGAGGCCAGAAGTCGTCAATCTGATGGCGTGGATGAGTTACCTGTGAAAAGGTCGCTGGATTGGAAGGCAAAGCCCTCGGAGCAGAAAGCTGCCATACCTGCCGCAAGTGAGACCGAAGAGGATGTAACAATGGATCTGCCGCTATACTCTCCCACTCCACAGTCTCTGTTTGCCCATTTTCGGCCGTCCTGGGAAACGGATCCTACCTGGCCGACTACAGATGGGCCAACAACATTGAGACAGGCACTCTGGGGAGGCGGCTTCACCAGCTTGTTTGGATTTCCTGAATCCCCGGAATCTAAAACTCCCATGGCCCAAACCCAACAGCTTGTGTATAGGCATTTACTCAGCTTCCCATTTCTCCGATCAGATTACTCTTTGCTCCCATATCTCTTATTTTCTCGGTACTCGCCTCTCAAGCTGGCATCCCCCCCATCCCATTCCGCCTCTCCGGAGGAAAAACTCCAATCTTTGAATGATAATTTTCCTTACTGCGAGGCCTTTGAGGATCTCCTCCGAACTTCCATGAATATACCAGCGGATCGTTATTTCATGTTTCGAACCTTTTCGGACTTCAACAAACGCAGTAATTCTTATTCAGCAGCGAGAAATAATTTGGGATGGATAGAGTATCTCTATTCTACGAAACTTCTACAACAATCCCAGATTCGATCCGATCTCGATTTCAGCACACCAGGCAACCTAACTAGGCTGCTCTTCCAGTTGAATAGAAACCAGAAACTGGTCGAGAGCGAGGAGGTGAAAGAAGCAGAGACGGAACAGGAATTATATGACCACTTTTTGAGCCAGCTATCTTCTGAGCATCTTCGTTCAAAGGCATTAGCAATGTTGATCAAGGATTCCATTAAAGATATGGAAGTCCACAAGGATGACGAGGAAGCCTCAACCGACAGCCCTGCCGATGAGAATATTCTTCCACAAACACTCCAGGCATTGGAGGCACTTCTTTCTGGTAGAAGCCTCAGTGACTGTCTTAAGATAGCCTATCCCGATATTGCCCCCAAGGATTATCAAAAGACGCTAGAAAACTACAAGCCACATCTAGAGCAAACACAAGATCCAGAACGAGTCGTATCAACTACCACGACCACCGAACATACACGACATGAAGATGGATCGGTAGAAACCCATGTGACGGTCTGGAAACGCTTTGCTGATGGCCGAGAGACTACCACAACTACCACGCATTGTGATGAACCAGCATTAGATACTCCCTATTATCGAGGTAATTGGGAAATGGCCGAGAGGCAAGATGCGCCAACTGAGGAATCAGAGGATAGTAAAAAGGAAAACAAAAAAGCAGATCAAAAGAAAGAGAAGAAAGGATGGTTTTGGAATTAAGTAGGGATTGTATGAAAGCATGGAATGGAAACTTTGATTTGGCGTTATGGATGGGATGGATGGGACGGATGAAACATGCATACACGTGATATGATAGGAGCTTTTTGGGTAGGAAAGGAGAAGGAAGGGAATTAGGATACAGACTTATTTCGATGTATTTTTTGGGGTGTGATATTGTGTGGCAAAGAAACTAACCGCTCTTTTAAGTATGTTTTTTACGATATGAATTCATGATGTATTTATTGAAAGTTGTTATTCTGCTTCATGCGAGGCTCATGCTCCGCTCTGTAATTAAAATTGCAAGTGAAATTGTACGTCTTTCCCCTCTACGTGAAGGGTGTTTGTTTTCCTTTTAGAATTAGCTGCCCCCTTCCTCTCAGGGGAAGGGGGGTTTATATATATAACTCTTATGCTTGCTCCACCTATTTATTTGTTATATAACAAATCAGGACCTTCCTTATCCTTACCCCTTCTTACTAATTCTATCTGAAAGTCTTCTGGATTTTGTTCAATATTGCTTTCGCGATATACCTCCAGCCAGAGCGAGAACTCCTTGTTATGCATACATGCACCTGATCCGGTTTCGAAAGTGGCCGGAGTTGTTGGACCATGTGGCATTACCAGCGAACGGCTTAATAATGCACGATGATTAATACTTACTTTGTTTTAGTATGAATTCTCAAATGGGGTGGTTTGTTTCCCCTCGGAAACATATCGCGAGTTTCTGGACACATTTCGGAAACTTATCAGCAGCAGGCTTCACATTTAAGTACAACCCGAATACCAAACACCAACACAGTCGCCCTTACATACAACAAAAGGCCCCAACGCAGACATAAATCATCCTCAAATTTATACATGTTATCAAGACTCCTCTTGTCAGCACCCAAAATGTCATCATCGGTATGGAGTTCCTTTTACCAAAACGGAGCGGCCGAGTATGAAAAGCAAAGCGCAGGCGTGACTCGCAAGATCTCCGAACAAGTTCTCGCTCTCATGCCACCAATTACATCGTCCTCAGTCATTCATGATAATGCATGTGGGCCAGGAATCGTTACAATTAGTATTCTCGCCCAAGCAATCGAATCTGGTATCGAGCCACCCACGATCTTCGCAACAGATTATACCAAAGGGATGGTCACTCTTCTAAAACAACTGATTGAGGAGAAAGATTTGAAGACAGTTACTGCTCAGCTTATGGATGGATCCGATTTATCCCCTTTCAAAGATAATACCTTCACACATTCCATCACCAATTTCGGGATATTCATGTTTCCCGACCCAGTTGCTGGTACAAGACATATCCTTCGAACGCTGAAGCCAGGTGGTATAGCAGCAATCACGACATGGAAAGTTTCTGGGGGAGTCGATTTCGCGAATGAGGTTCTCCAGGATTTGGCACCGGGCTCGGCTCCTTGGTGGCCGATGAAAGAGTGGTTAGAGGTTGAGAAGTTGAGGAGTGTTTTGGAGCAGGGAGGGTTTGAGAGGGAGAAGTTGGAGATTAGGGAGTTGAAGACTAGTTGGGGGGTTCATGATGTGGAGGAGACGGCGAAATTGTTTGATGGTAAGTTCTGGGATTTGACCAAGAGTAATCTAAATGAGGAGCAGAAGGGGAGATGGGGGGAGGCTGTGAGAAACCTGTTGGCGAAAAGGCAGGGATGTGATATGGATATGGTTGCTTGGGTTGCTCTGGCGAGAAAGTAGGGTTGGTTCTAAGACTTTGGGTAGTGATTCTCACACATACAAATTCAATTACCCGGATTTCGGGATTTGTTATCTATCATGACCACGGTAACCACATGCAGTCTTTCGAGACTGTACCAGCGGTAACAAAAGTTCATATTATGCCTCGCAGACTTCTACTCCCTTCCCTAGCCCCTATGTTATGTCCCTTTGTATTGATGTTTCCGATTACTGCAAATGTACTACGAGTCTGCAACATTCGTAAGTTGTGTAAAATTAGAAAACTTAGGGTTGGGGAGGTGAGGTGGCTAGTTTCCGTAGGAGTGGAAAGGAGTGGATTGAGGAGATCTTGAAAACAGGAGATTCGTTTATTCAGCAACGCTGAAACGATATTCATACTGATATGAGAGTATTTATTCACCAAACGTCGCCCGATGTACACCTACTCTTACTTCAGCTACGAAAGTTGATCTGTAGAGATATCTAAGTCCTGAGGTCAAAGCTCCATTTCCAGTTTTTTTTTTCATTGAAATAAGGACCCAGGTGGTGGAAGATCCACTCTATGACTTGATCTTCGAGACGAGAAACCTAGGGTTAGGTTTCTACTCCTTGATTTTTCGAATATGGAGATTCACATGTCGACTGGATGACGTTAATCACTCTCAATGCTGACACATGATTTCCATTTCTAACTCCTCTTGCCGAACAAGCGAAACATCCCTTGTTTATTTTCAGAATAATTGAAGTTGGACGTAATAGGTTGTTTTTTTTTTTTTTTTTTGATAAAGTAAGGATAAATACATATGCGAGCCTCGAGGGGAAATTCCCAAATCTCACACCATGGAGCTTTTGATTATGCACGACGATAGCCTGAGCAGGTTTTCTGTGGGGATTACTTAAGCTTTATTGAGTTTTTGCATGTTGCATATGTCCCCAGTCTCCGAGCCAGTAACCGAAAGAAAAATGAGCATGAATTCCGGACGCATGGAGGTGGCAAACAAACGGTACGCAAGTGAGATTCCTTGAAACCAATGATGAAAAATATATTAGTGTTAGGACTGTCGCTAGACGATAGGCCAAAGAAAAAAGAAGAGTATAGATTTCATCCAGAGAACGTGAAAATTGATCCTGTGCTTATCTATCGTATAAAAGTTCTGCTTAGACCTAAGAAAATGTTAGTATAGTCGGGATGGCGTAAGAAACTTACCTGACTTCACATACAAATATATGCAAACAGCTAATTTTACAACACCTTTTTAGCCATGGAATCCTCCTATTGATGGAAGTGAAAAGGGAACATGTATCTTAGTGTTGTGGTGAACCCACCAATTGCCAACTTCCTCGTCGCTAATGTATGATCTCATCGTCGTTGCCACTTCATCGCAAATTGTGATTATTAAAGAGCATCGCGGAGGCGGAGTGTCGTCCTAAATGCCTAATTTACCCTAGCAACGTCTCTACACTTCGAGTATTTCCTACGGGCTACTAGCAAGTTTGTCTGCAGTCGTTAGACTAATGACTATCTATCACCAGTGAGCTAAGACCAGAGCCTCAAACTAAAACACCTACCTGTTGATGAAAAACTCGGCCATGGGAAGGATCCGGATCGAGGATGCTGACACGATATGCAGTTATATGACCTTAAGTTGATGCTGATCAATGCCATGGGATATCTTTCCCCTGCCTAGCGCGGTGCGATTCCTTGAATATCTACCCGAAAGGTCATGCCCCTACCACATCTTCGCCAAGAGAAAATATCTCCAGCCCAACTGAGCCTGTAAGAAAGCAGTTACCACATTTTCTTAGTCTTTAGCCCGATTGGGCTATCTATTCCTTCATATGCTGAGCTTAATCGGGGAGAAACAGTACTGCTTTCGCGAGGATAAAATCTAAAAATCCAGATAAACCCTCACGTGAGATGACTGCATCCTAAGAGAGACGAGGTAGGATTCAAAAGGGGGGTTAAGCTGCCGCAGACAACTCTGCCATTGGATTGACTCTTTGAAGACAAGTATTACCTCTCGGCATGATCAGTACATGGATCAGATCACACCTTGCACGTCAACAACCCCTGGAAATAACTGTCGCACTTTTGTCCCACTACCATCTTTTTCTCTCTCGTCGACAGTAGTTTTGTTGTGTCAAAAACAACAGGTGGTGTTGACCAAGGACGACGTTGGAGCCACACCACCCCAGAAGCCCATCCCGTGGCAACAATGGCCATGGTTGGGCTCGCTTAGGCGCTTAAGGGTTATGACGACAAAGCCTTGGCGTACGTCTTTGTGTCTCGCTTGGGCCAGTCTACGACTCGGGAACCTCTGCCAGGTCTTTCGCATGTTTATATGGATTTCTACTAAACATGCTAAGACTGCGGCGTGCGAGGCGGGATGCAGAATCTGTCAAATAGCGAGCCTCAAGGAAGTGCTATCCTGGGACCTCATCAGCCAGTTGTCGGTGATTCGCCAACATATAGTCTTGTCAGCATACAGATATGTTTCGCTGGTCCTTTGGGAGAAAGCGGTAAAGGAATTTGGATTGGGTGAGCAACCGAAGGATTATCAAACTCCTCAAGATCGTTACGAGCTGCAGCGAGATTGTGTCTTCTTATGATCGCGGGATCGTCGCGGGGTTGGGCGAGAATGCTTTCGGGATATTGTTTACTGGGTTCTGTTCTAGAGTCAAGGTCCTCAACATCGATCAAAGCCGTTTTAGTAATTATATATTTCAAAGTCTTGATTCGTCGAGATTTAAGCTGCGCATATCACACCTCCAGGACCAACTACTCACGTAAGCCGCATTATCGCAAGAAAATTGGTTAAGTGAATGGAAACTCGACAGTCGTTGGAGTTCCCATTCTAAGCTTTAGCATTTCGAGAATCCCCTGGTTTAGCTCCGAAACCATGCCTCCAGGATTCAACTTGAGAACTTCAATGCGAGCTTTCTGGCATCTAATTTGTTAAACAGTCCTAGGGTCCACTTCCCTATGACATCGGTAATGGCGGGGTCACTATCATGATTTGCAGGGCCTTTACCTCTTAGAACATACTCCACTATTACACTCTACCTGTCGATGAGAGCGAAACATGATTGGGTGATCGAGAGAAAAGCTGAAAAGACTCTAAAATCGAAATGGGGCGAATGCTAGAGGCTCTACGCAAGTGTGGAGCAAGTCTTCACCAAGGCCGTGTTGGTATATAATCAGCCCTAACTCTCTTATATTACACACATCCTATCACACAAATCCCATATCTCCATATTACAGTATTGTCAGAAACTCATTCAACAAGTTCTAAATACTATATCAACACCACATTATCGAGCATATCATCTGATAATCACAACACACCTTTTGCGATGTGTTCTTCAACTTCGTCGTCCACATATATTTCCCACTCTTCTTCGTTACCGTCTTCTAATCAAGACTTATATATTGAATCAACATATTCTCTGTCCTCGTACGCCAAAGCATTGCACCATTACACTAAGAAACAGATGGACAGCGCAACCATGTCTGCCAGGAGAAGGAGTCCCAACGCGCAGGGCACCAACGCACACGGAACGCTTGACAGCGCCAGAAGTGTCTCGAGTATGGATAGCCGAGGCAGTCGATAATGAGTTAATAATGTCGGAGGAGGAGATAATGACTGTACAAATATACGAAGATACGGCTGGTCGTACATACGAGGGGTTTTATTGCACTTGAGGGAAACTAGTCGTCTGCTTCATCGATTTCGGTGGACAGATCGGGACCTTAGAGGTACATGATATTAGCAACATTATGGGGAGTCTGGAGTTATTCATACATCATTGGCAAAGCATCTTGAGCGCGCGGGTTTGAGGAGGGTGGGTTTTGGGAAGATATAGATTGAGTCCATACAAGCAGCAAATATACCGAAATGATCCTACCAATGCTTCCACGTTTCAGCATAAATAAAATTTTCTAACCCTACCATTTAGTGATATAGATCTCGTTAGCCGGGTCAAGGAAAATCGATTACAAGTCAACCCTAACCATGCTGTCCATCTTATCCACAATGTCCATGCCACTCTGATAGATGGAGTTAGTAGCAAAAATTCCCCAAGACAGAAGAGAGATTATTCATCGACCGTATCTACACAAATTACTATTAACCATATGCATGGTGCATCTAGAGTATCCTCACATTCTAGCCAAAGAAGGTAAAGTTAGCTTAATAGATGTTAAGATTACTGTTCCTAAACCCAATGCCAAGATGTTGACGTACACAGTTTTCATACAGCCGTCAAAGCAAAAACTGCCCTACTATCCCGCGAAGTCGAAGCTATTTCAGAGATTATTACCTTTTACTTAGAATATTTCTTATGCCTAAGTTTTGTTAGTCATTTGGAGAAGTCGGGCCTCCTTTCACTTGCATTTTTTCCAGATACTGAATTGTCACATCCCCATCTGGCGCGTAGTAATGCAAGATTAAAAAGTCGGGCGGCTTTCCTAGTGCAATTACTCTCGCCATGAAATCGTCAAGCCATGTTTCTCCAGCTTGATCACTAGCACAACTGGGGGCAACAATCTTGCTTATTTCATTTCTCAGAGGAATTATTGTCTCTAACATATCTCAGCTGCTTTTTGAGAAGATATTCCTGCTCTCTCTTGTTTGTTGAAATAATGTAGGATTTCGTGATCATTGTTCAAAATCATAACCCAATCATTTGAATCCGTAACCTGGTCAAGGCCTTGGATGGTTAAACAGAATAGGAGACGATTCTTAAGTTCTGGGAGAGCCTACGCATTCCAATTGGCAACTGAGCATAGAGGCCCGACGAAATTGACACTCTCGACTACATGTGAAATTTTCGCTGCAATGGACCAGTCCCATAGAAGGCAACGCTTTTTTGAAGCCATGACTTTGCGCTGGAGCCCTTAGGGAATAGACTATTAAGGAGATGATTAATAGGTAAGCTACTTCAGTATATCGAAGTCGAGATCCAAGTACCAGCTTCCTCTCGGAAGTTCTCCATGCCTCATTTGCGATTGAAACATTTCGCGGGAGACAAGATTTGGTACGCGATGTTGGTCGTGACGCGTTCCCGCCGCCAGTCGCTTTCCTTTCATCAACCATGCTACCCACTCTCGAGAACCAGCCTCACGACGGTGACGAAGAACCGCTGGCTGTCCAAGTCAAGTCAGAGAATCCGAAGCCCCAGTCCTCGCCCCCCGTCTTCGACAGCTCGGCCGCCAACAGTGCCACATCACCTTTCAATGACGCACCCAGGAAGACATCGATAACTGACCCCCTCGATGCCCTGCGAGCCCTGCCCGAGGTCAGGCCTATTCCCTTCATCGAAGGGCGCGAGCTTCCACCCGAAAAGTCTATCAATAGTCCCCGCTCGCAGACTCGCAGCGCATTTCTCTTGTCGACACGGGGCAAGACGAGAGATCCGCCCTGTACACATTGCAGTAGATCTGTTGGGCGATTTACCCACTGCATCTCCCTCGAGGGCTGGTTTCATGGCACCTGCGCAACATGCCAGATGGCATCCAGAGGGAACCTCTGTTCCCTGAGGATAGGGGCACCGCCGAAAGAATCTTCAGGCCAGCCCCCGTCCCCAGATGGTCAAGATGGTTCTGCTGACCCTAGAAATAGTGCCCACATTGCAATCACAGTCCCAGCAACAGGCTACAAACCCCTCGCAGACCCAAATTGACCTCGTCGAGCGACCTAGTTCCTCTCTCAAGCGGAAGCGTTCATCTACCAAGGCGCCTCTCGCCCTAGATGCCGATCCCCAGGTATCCCACACTCACCCAGACACAATAAGCTCACCAGCAAATATGCAAACATCAACATGTGCGGCAAAATTCCCTCCCGATACTACTATGCAAAGTCGTATTCGAGGTAAATATGCCCCCCAATCGCAACTGCCACATAGCGAAATGAGACAACAATACATTCAACCTCAGCCATCAGTCATACCCATTAGTCTATTAGCCATGCAATTTCAATCAGCAAGCAGTCATAGCCGAGTACCGATGTCGCCAGATAATAGGGGTAGGCTCTCAATAACGACATCTCCTTCGACATATTCTGCGATTGCTTCGCAAAATCAACCGTACAAATCACCATATACACAGCTGACCTTCAATGAATCGAAGGGGCAGCTTCCGGGCCCTTCTAATTCAAATGGGACAGAAACTCCGATAATAGACACACTATCGCGGCGGAAACAGAAACAGATTTTCAATATAATTGGTGGATTACAAAGCGGAATACGGAGTGCCCGGCAACAGGCTGATAATATGCAAAGACAATTGGATTCCTTACAGTCATTGCTGGGTATTGACGGCGATGAGGAGGAAGACGAGAACATGACTATCTGATAAATGGAGTTTGAGGATTTTTAGAACAAGGTATTAAATACGGTTTGGGATGGCCCTCTACGAGAAATGGTGGCCGGATTTGGCCTCGGCCTGGTGCTGGCCAAATAATGGCTAATAATGATGGGGTATTTTCGATTAAATAAGGTAGCCCTTTCCTAAAATAATGTTGGGACATTGAATGTCCTCAGTTCACAGCGCGAAATGGCCACCGATTTCTTGCCTAGGAGCACGGGTCTCATGGTGTGGGGAGTTAGCGAATGGGATATTCAATCTTGGTATGGGCATTCAAAACGTCGGTAGGGGTTTAGCGTGCATATTTTGGGTTGGAAAATCTCAGAGATACTCCCTTGAAAATATTCATCTATGGGAGAATTTATGGATTAACACGAAGAGAGAAAGAAAGAGGGCGCTAAAACTTAAGCACCTTACTTGTTCAAGGACCAAGAGCCAATTGTAATGCAGGCGATACTAATTATAAGCAGCTACCCTCTAAATAATTAGTATGTCAACAATTGAACAATATAACACTGCGATGCCCTATACCAGCGCAATTCATCACGCTTATAATGAAGGAGGCATTCCCGACTGTTTTATCCCCTAAAAGCAGACCTTTTCCTGACAAGCTGTTCTAGGAATATATACGAAAGACGGTCAGTTGAGGCTAAGTGGACTTTAAAAATTCAGTAACTCCTATTTCTGATAAGAGCTTACTACGCATTTCCTAGAATATTAAGCTTTACTAAATGTTCAATGTCAAGCGAAGGGCGCAGAAGTTTTTTTTATCGACAACCACCACCTCCCTATCTATCACAAGTCCTTGTTGTGGTTTCAATCAAGGCAGAATGGTTTACGGTACTTCTCGATTCTGTACGATGATAGATTGTCTATTACAGTACCTCGTTCTCCCAAAGCAGCCCTGCCACCTCCCACTCCGATATTTGTTTCAAGACAACATAATTATATGTAAAAAGCCGAGCTACAGCTACCCGTCACCATCCAAAAATCTCACATCCAAGCTATAGCCAAAACTCCAACGAAAACTGCGCAAATATTGATCACCATAAGGCCTGTGTTCCTGGTTGCAGTACCTGTAGTGACAGAGGCTGTTGGGTTTACTGTTGCAGTCTCCTGTGATGTGGTCGCGGTTATGGTAGGGGAACCAGTGGCCCCTCCATTAAATGTTTTTGTGACAGTTTGAAGAAGAGAGCCGGTGCCGCTATCCCCTCTAGCAGAAGTCGTCGTTTTCGATCCAGATGTTGTCGATACTACGCCTTTTGTTGAAGTTGCACTCGTTATCGAAGCTGAAGTTACTCCAGGACCGGTGATAGTCGCGGTGCTACTTCCTTTCGTCTGCGCTGCTCCGGAAATGATCCCGGTATATGTTGCGTTCCAACTGGACTCTACTGAGAGAACGCTGGCTGGAATGGGAGCAATAGTTGTACTGCCGTGCGACGAACATGTGTCCGCCCATTCACTTGCAGTGCCGGTAGGGGGAATTCCATATGCTATATCGCACCAGTAGCACCTACGAAGCTGAATAAGAACACTCCAGAAAGGTATGAATTAGAGTAGCTTACGCGATGCGAGTTGCTACATAACCTCCTGAACAAAGGCATTGAAACCACTGGGTTGGATCTGGCAGGTTTTCGAAGGCGTCACAAGTATTAAACAGGTCGTTGGCTTGGGAACAGATGGCATTCTCTCCATAACAGAAGCTGAGATCCTCGCTTGCCCTCCTTTCGAGAAATTGGGCATGCTCTTTAGTCGCCAGGGCCCTTAATGCAGCTCGAGCATTTGAAGCAACAATAGATGCAGATGCAGTCCATACGCCCACTAGTAAAATTTGGCAGTATCTCGAGAAATGCATGTTTTCGTGTTTCCCAGCAAAATCATATGGGGGAGAGGAGCATATCTGTTCATTGTCACTGAGGATATGTATTTTTTGCAAAATTGTCCAGGACCAAACTCTATTATAATCAGTCTTAGCTACCCCACACACCTCTCCCTCACCCATCCAGCCAATCTCGATATTTCTGTTGCAAAATACCGGCTAACAACCTTGCACTGGCCCGTTTCCCCATGTCTGTAAGACTCAGCTGGCGGTGGTGAGGTTAGAGAACTGACCAAAATATCAGCCCCATTGATAGGTCGGAAACACCATCCTTTGGCTTGCCAAGGCACTGGGTTCGGTTCGCTCTCATGTTAACGGATCCTTCTCGCTTGGTCGACCAATAAACCACATTCAAGAAAAGCCTATCGACACTTTGATTTTTATCCTAGCAATGAGGAAATCAGAAATGGCAGATTGTTACTCCGGCCAGCTTCCTGGGATTTAGATATTCATCTCCGCTTGGTTACTGGTTACTATGGTTCATCAGTTGGACCCACGAGCAGTCTTGCTGTCAGCATAAAGAAAGTTATGCCGTTTCTAATTTTGCGTCAGGCGCCCTGCATTAGACTCAGGGCTGAAATGGGAACTTTTGAAGGAGCCTCAAGGTTTCGAATGTTCCTCGAGATTTGGGAATGATAAGTTGCGCTTGAGCTGCCGCGACTAGACTCTTCGTTTTACACTTGCGAAGTCGGTCGTTAGTTCGTGCTTTATTGTCATTGCCACCAATTTTATTTGGCAGGCTTGGGAGATGGTACATCTCACTGTCGGATATATTGCTGGTTTAATTGCTTTTGCAATATTTGCTGCGAGGATAATTGTCCCAAACGTTCTGGCGTTTATCCTCTCTGCAATCCTTCATGGCAAAAATACAGCTGCTACATGGTATGTACTCCCCTTAAGTGCTACCAGAATTTGCCATAACAGGATCTAGGACTGTGGCGGGGAAAGCTCTCCATAACTCCAGATGGCCCCAACTTTTAAGATCCGATGATACTCGACTGCGTGGAGTTCGCAAAGGTGTCTTGCTTATGACAAATTCTATGTCTCTGCTCGGATTTCTCACAGCGCTCGCTAGCGTCATAACCCCACTAGGTCTCTACGAGACTCTGGTTTCCACGCCGAATATCCAAACTCCATTTAAGTACCTAAAAGACCTTTCCCCATTTGGCTATGGGACTCCTCCACGCAGTCCGCTTCCATTCAATCGACTCTGCTCGGGCATGCCATGCCCCTTTTCAAATACCTTCGCAATAGAGGTAGCATCTCCTGAGAGCATTCAGTTCACCTATCCTTATGGATACGACATCTCCACCCCAGATATTGTTTCCGAGATCTACTCAAGTGGAACTAGTAACGGGACTACGATCTCTAACTTCTTCGATATTCAGTGGAGGAGATATTTAACAACCAACAACGAAGACTACAACAATGGCTCTACATATCAGATTGGAGACTTTCACTTGATGCAAAGCATGATTCTGGATAATGCTATCCGACCCGTAGAGGGACTAATAGTAGATATGACCAACGGTGGCATAGGTTTCCGAAACCACACAATCCCGCCTGGCTTTCAATATGGAGCGGCCTGGGAAGAAGACCTCCTATTTGTCGAGCCGGAAACAGTTTGCGTTGATACTAATATCACAATTGACTTCTCGATAGCGCTTACACCAAACTACTCTACCACTATTGTCAATCCGGTTCTCATGGACCGTGGTGGATTTACCAACCTCAATCAAACTTATCCGCTCTTGAACCTGACCGATCCTCAGAAGCATCCGGACTTAGCAAGGAGGGCCTACAAAGCAGCTGTGCTCACGAATTTCTACACTATGCTCTATTACAATGTCACCAATCCGCATAACGATACCACTGGGCGGGGAGCGTTTGCTTACATGAACACGCATATCGGACAGACATTCCAATTACCTCAACCAAAATATATAGAAGATTCATACTTGAACTTGCACACCAGCGCTGATTTTTCTAGTCACTTGGACCTTCTTTCGAGTTCATCGAATAATGCAACAGGCGCAGCAGGCGCAATGCCCGCTATAAATCCCTTTGGCGTCAATTCCCTAGATTGGTTCGGTCATATTAGTAAGGATCTAAGTTTTTCACTTCCCCGAAAGACTCGAACTGATTACCCGATTAGACGTAGCATGTTCCGGTGCCGGTGGAATAGACTATGCGAATATCACGAACATTGGCGTGATATGTGGCCTCATGCGAAGTGTCCCAAGACGGATCGACGATGGACCAAATTACATATTCGCCAGTGGAAGTAAATGGTCCCAATCCCTTTACTCATGTGCTACCGTGACAAAAGCGACCATCAAGACCGTTTCATTCATATTCAACGGTACAGACACCGACCTATCAAACCTAATTGTTTCAGACATTCACAACAAACAATATCCAGACGAAGCGAGCAAACCTTTATGGGGAGTAGAGAATACAAGCAATGCATACAGCTTAAACGACATCAACGTCATCTGGGGTTTAATCTCATCAAAATGGGAAAATCATCCCAACGTTTCGGCAGTGAGACAAGAATCCCTCTATCTCCCTTTTGCTGGTGTCTTCGCATATGCCATGATTGGACCTTCCTCCCAAAATCTACCTGGCAATGAATTCTGCCTCGGTTCCGTCGGAGCCGCATATCAGATTGGCGATACCATATTATTCGACTACAGCGGTAAAATGAACATGGCAATGTGGGCTCGATGGCAAAACCAATCCCAAACCCCAGCAGCAGCTGCATTAATCCCTAATCTCGTATTTACAGATTACGCCGCCGCAGCAGTAGTCGGTACAAAAGGTGTTCTCGGACCTGGGAATGCCGCTGCAAAAAACCTCGTTACTCTATACGTTACGCCAACGGAACTCAAGATTCGCTATCATTGGCCTTTTGCTATTCCCGCGCTACTGGTTGTTTTATTCATGATAATATCTAGTTGTGCAGCTTTCTTCGCTCTTATTTTCGGAAGAGGTAGCTTCTCGAAATTGAGGTCTCATCTTCATCAGACTTCTCCAGGGAGGATTATTACGACGTTTTTGTTTAGGGATGCGTTGGGTTTGGAGATAGGGAGTAAGGAGTGGAGTAAGGAGAGGGGGGGCTTTATGGTAGATATGTCGGGGGGGTTCCCGAGGGGGGAGGAGGCTCAGTTGACGCCGGAGTTAATGGTGGGTGAGGAACGGAGGTTTTTGGCGGGGCAGAATGTTCAATTGGCTAGTCCGGGATTTGAAGATGATAGACGAGGAAATGGTGGGGAGCCGGGTTATTTACATCCTGTTATGTATGGGGATGAGAGAGATGTGAGTCCTGTGAGTGAAGAGCATGTGCCTGTTAGGTATTGAGTTTTAAGATTGCTTGATTTTTTGTAAAAATAAGTAGTGGATACTAGCAATGTAAATGGCTTGTGACGATGAGTTCTCAAACGTCAATATTATCTTGGATGTACCAAGAGCTTATACACTTTCTTAGAGAAGGGGCGATCTTCCATCTAGGAATTGGCTTTTACAAGCTATCATCCAAAAAGACAAAGTCTACGAGGGTAAAAATGAAATGTAGGCCTGGCAATCACCAATAACTAAGAATTCAGATACAAACTCAAAAGAAGTAATAATTCTAGTGGTATAATAGATAACATCATATAAATATCAAGCAAATCCCATCATTGCTTCGTCTCCATCAGTTGATCCATCTTCTGCATCAATTCCGGGATCTGAAAAGGTTTAGCAACAATATCATCCTATGTCCATCCGTTAGCGAAAGGATTTCCGAAACTTGCATATAAGTCTATACTTACCATGCCAGCTTCCAACGCTGTTTCCATCTGTTCCATCCTCGTATTCGCCGTAACAGCAATAACAGGAATATGCCAAGAAAGTCTTCCCTCTATCTCCAACTCCCGAATTCTACGGGCACAAGCTAACCCATCCATAACAGGCATTTCTAAATCCATAAGTATAAGTGATAGTTCGATTCTTTGTTCGATTATGGGACTTCCTTTCCAATGTATTGTTTTGGAGAGGAAATCGAGAGCTTCTCCTCCGTGGTTTGCTACGTGGACTATGCAACCGGCGCTTCGGAGTTGTTTGCAAAGAACTTTTTGATTGATAAGATTATCTTCAACGAGGAGGATGTGATAGTTATATAGTGAATGAGATAGTGTGCCAGCAGCCATTGAGTCCGAGATTGAACTTTTGAGTAGGTCAGAAGGTTCGGCTGTCGCCCGTCTTGCTTTGATATAGAACGCGAATGTGCCTAAATTTTGTCAGTGATAATTGTGGGCTGGATGATTATTTGAGAAGAAGGATTGAGACACGAAGTTGATTGATAGTGGAGCATAGGGATATAGTGATAATTTGGAGGATAAGACTTGAAGTTGGAAACATACTGCCATCCCCAGCTTTGGAAGACACCCCAATTTCACCTCCTTGTAGCTCAGTTAGCTCTCTCGAGATGAACAGACCAAGTCCTGAACCACCATATTGGACCTGAAGAAGGTCAGTAAAAGCAAGAGTTTCTTGTACTGTTTGATAGTTGGCATACATGAGTCTTTGGATTGGCTTGGCTAAATCTGTGGAACAATCGAGTTTTCTCTTCATCATTGAGACCTCGACCAGTATCTTTCACTGAAAAGTATAAGTATACTTGTTCCCCCATGCCCCAGTCCGATCCGAGAGTCAAATCTTTGGCCGAATTGGAGCCTTTGGAAGGAAACCAAGTGATATCCAGTGCAGCTGCCCCGGTGGGTGGTCGCGAGACAGAGGCCCCAAGGTTGACGGTGATCTCTCGTCTAGCCTCTTCTTGGGTAAATTTAATAGCCTGATCATGATTAGAGGCGATCCAAATGGAAAGATGGGTAGACGTACGTTGGCCAACAGGTTGATGAAAATTTGCTGTACCCTCACAGGGTCGCAGAGTACCCAGCTGATGTTGGCATTTCTGTAGCTTGGCTCCACCACAAAGGTCATCTTGATGTTGTGAGATTTTAGCTCGGATTGGAACATCTTAATAGTACCCCGAACTCTTGTTTCAACATCGACTTGAACTGGTGTGATATGAAGCATAGAAGAATTCAATTTAGACAGTGTCAACACATCATCGATTATACGCTTCTGGTGCTGAGCACAAAGTACAATAGTTTGTGCCGCATCTAAGCTGTCATCGAGTAGGCTTTTCGAGATTGTATTTGGATGTTTCTCTGAAGCTTGATATGCTAGGACGGAGTTTGCGATCCCATCAGCGCACAACATGATAGCGCTAAGGGGGTTTCGCATCTCATGCCTATACCAAGTTAGCTCAAAACAGCTGTGGAGGGTAGTGATTGAACGCACGAGGTCATATCAATAAATCCTTCCTGGTTTCGTTTCGCTTCCTCAGCCTGCAACCGACTAGTTCTTTGAACATTTTCTGCAAACTTAAATCCTGAGATGTCGGTGGTACAACCGAAAATTTTGGCAAGGTTGCCAGTTCTGTCCAGTTGCGGGACCGCAAGAAACAAGATCCATTTGTCGCCTGGGATTTCGTTGCTTTCATGCCCAACCCAGGGTTTCTTCAAGCGAAGTTCTAAGCTAACAGCTTGTTTGGCTATTGTCAACCTCCGCCACTCTCTAATGTACGCCCCTCGATCTTGCTCTTGGATAGAGTGTTCAAAGGACATAGGATCACGATCGCTTGGGTCACTTGAAAGACCGGTCATTTCGTACCCTAATAATTAATCAGTTCTCGACTTTTCGGACGTAGGCTAGGAACTTAAATATCTAAGAAGAACCGTAGGGAAGAAGCAGGCCACTTACACTGAGAATTTGCCCAAGTGATGGTGCCTTCCGGATCAAAAGTGAACATGCCTATGTCATGTTAGAGAGTTGTTTGAACAAAGTACATAATCATATACTTGCCACATGGGGCGAGCTCTGCCATCTGCTGGAAATTCTGTGCATGCTGATTGGCTTTTTCAGTTTGCAATGCGACTTCTTCGACAAGTTTTACTTTCGCTATAGCATCTCCTTCGGCATGCTTTTGGGCGCTAATGTCTGTTCTACGATGTGTCAGTGGACGAGAACCAAGAAAAGAGAAAGGCCATTTCTACATGGTTCCCATTATGGTTTTGAGTTTCCCGTTTTCGTCAAATTCTTGGCCACATGAGGCTAGGATCCATTTTTGCTTGGCTTGACCAGTAATAGGATCTATCCAGGGATTGCGAAGACGTAGTTCGAAAATTCTTCTGCCCTTTTTTTTTGTGAGAAGCTCCCATTCCTTGTTCATCAAAGGATGATCTAATTCGGATAGAACGTTCATGAATGATCTAGAATGAAAAGTTAAGAGCATTTCGCGAGGGCTTGTATCTGCTACTTACTTTTCTCCTTCTAATCCCCTAGGATGACCAGTAATCTCATACCCTGGTAGTAGCATTAGTTGCTATTCGGCAGGACTACAAATGAACTTACATGTATCGTTGCAATACAATATATCTCCTTCTGGATTAAGATAATACATGCCCACAGGGCTCAACTCTGTCAAAGCTTTAAACTTAGATTCGCTATCAGCAAGCTGCTTTGATAACTCAGTTTCTTCGAGTAGCGCAGCTTC
The DNA here is from genome assembly GCA_003988965.1 of Neobulgaria alba. Lineage (NCBI taxonomy): Eukaryota > Fungi > Ascomycota > Leotiomycetes > Helotiales > Gelatinodiscaceae > Neobulgaria > Neobulgaria alba. Next base: position 238,199 of record QYAM01000018.1, read on the forward strand.
GGTCATCGATTCTGTAGCCGAGATGAAGCTTCTGACTGAACTCGAACTCGATTTCACAGAACTGCTTGACCTAGAGACTTGTTCTCTTTTCTTCCGTTGATGGGGAACTTGAGATGCACTAATCACTCGGTATCTCCCTCGTAAGGTGGTACTTGTCCAGAACATACCACGGAACGTGTGACGAGGGCGATAACCGTCGACAGCGCTATCAAAATTAGGGACGCTCGTCGCCCAGTCTCTAAACTCAGCTTTTGCATTAATCATAGCTTCTTTTAGCGTGGTTGGATCAGCTATTGATGGGTAAAAAGTTTTGGCACAAACGATAGCTCGAAGTTCATCAAAGAAACGGAGAGACTTGTTACACCTGGAGATACGTCACTTAATATTTTTCTCTAAACAAGGGAAGAGGACGCATTTTGGGGCAGCCAGTTATCCTGGATAATGCATAAAAGATGGAAATATAGAAGCTACTAAATGACGGGGATGTGGAAGGGCCTTACCAAACAATGTTCATGCGACCATTCACCTCTTTTTCTGGAGCATGAAGGTCAAGTATGAACGTTGGGCGACTATCCTGCTCAAGCAGCTCGATGATACCAACATCATCCAGCAACCTCGGGGAAGTCTGAAAGAGATCTTCGGATTGGTCGACATCTACGATGGTGTCAGTAAGTGTTGGTGTGGAGGCAGCGAGCACAAGGCACCCTCTGTTTCCGTGGAGGATTCGAGCACCCTAATCGCCCCAGACCCTCCTTTGATTTTCTTTTTCGCATGACGATGTTGATAGTCGCTCATATTTGAGCAATATGCTGTATATCTGGACCAGTCACACAATACTGGATAGTAGACAGAAGGCCAAATATGAGAGTGCCAGGCTTACCGCTTCCTGGTAAACTGCTTTGGGCTGCTCAAAACTCCACGTACGAGAGGTCGGTGAGGGTTGCCCCAGCGCAGGTTCGAATGGCATATAGAGAAGAAATAGCATGATATACTTGTCGTCAAACTGGATTTTGAAGGACAAGATGCTTTTGTGAGATGTGAGAGCGTGGCGTCGTCGGGGGTCGGTAATAGGGACGCCACGTGATGTATCCTCATCGAGATCGAGGAGGGCAATGTCTCGCATTCCTTTTGCAAAAGATTGCGCAGGGAAAGCTGCATGAACCAAGAGACAAAATGCTGCCAAAAACAAGAGCTTCCCGTGAAAACTTCATCGAGCTAGAAATACTTTCTTGACTTTCTGCTTTAGCGTTCCTCTCTTCAATATCTGAGGAAGAGCTAGAGCCGGGCCGGGCCTGTCTGAGAACTGCGAACTTCAATTGCGAGTTTGAGCGCTTTCCGGGTACTCGTGCGACATTCCAACAGCGATCATCTCTGGCGATCATCCAGGGTCGGGGATCAAGCCAGCCTCAAGTTACACAAGAGCCTTACTTAAAACAGCTAGTGCTGATTCGACGTGTTGCGGCCTCTTCCTGGTTGGCGCTCCTGGAAGTGGTTTCGCCTGCATCCTCTGTGGAGTACTTTCAAGCAAGAAGGAAGAGGGTTGCATCCGGGGAACAGGTGCAGGCAGACCGGCTCCAACCTACACCTGTAAGGAAGTGTCTCTGGGATTCCACCTAGTTCTAAAAGGCTGTAAGTGCAGGGTCTTGGAGCCCATTGATAACCCGGTTCATGGTCTCGTGGCCTTACACAAACAGGGGGGTTCGAGGTGATAGGCGCTTCCTATTTTCTCTTCCGAGTTTAGCGGAATAAGCAGATGGTAGAGGACCAGCGAGAAGTGTTGATTTTCAAGCCTTTATGAATTTCGCCGAGACGAGAAGCCCTCTGATGTGTTGTTAATTTCCTAGAAAATCCCGCGCAATGGCTGTCCCCATTAAAGACTATTTGCGTCATAATGGCTCTTCAAGTACCGAATTCCAGAAATTATTTAAGCTTAAATTTGTTTCTTAAATCCAAATGAGATACAAATAAACTTTCAAAAGGCCAAAATAAACGAGACGTGTCTTGAGTAGCGCGGGAATATAGACACTACGGGAAAAGTTTCGTTTTCGGCAAGATCCACTTTGATGGAATTACCTCCAGTCAATCACGACCAACCTATCGAGAGTACTAGGAACGGACTTGGACGTGTCACATTGAGCCAAACACTCTTTTTTCAATGTCACGTGACTATATAAGCATCACAAAAATACACCTTCATATAAACCGCAAATTAGCCTAATATTCAATGCTTCACTCACCACCAAAACCGTACATGAGTCAAGCTCTCAATTTAGTTGATAAGTATTCCAATCTTTTCATGGCAGGGGTAGCTGGCACACCCATTGGCTCGCTTAATGAGATTCAAAATTTCCAAAACTCAACTAGATGAAAATACAACTAGCTCTCGTTGGTCACCGAAGTGTTTACTTCAACTCAAGCCTCCTCTGGTGCTACCTTCGACCTCACTGTTTAAACCGCAAGCCTTCCTACACATTCATCTCAAAACTCCAAATGCCTCCCTCCCGTGCACTTCCCTGTGCCAAAGAATGGGCAACCGATGAAGAATACGTAGATTCCCTTCTCGAATTCTGCGGCGCTTCAACCGTATTCCAAACCCTCTGTGGCGGCGTCCACATCCTCGATTTCTTCACTCAAGATCCAAGTCTCTACTACAGCGTCATCCCCCAAGAATGGCAATCCTGGCTCTTGACACGCACTCCAATGGAACTCTTAGATCTCTTCATGAGAGATGATCTCGATCAACTCACCGATGAAAAAGTTCCACCGGAGAGTTTGTTAACGTATATCAAAAAAATCAGACTCCATTCTCTTTGTCGGGATCTACCTCCTAGAGATGAACCACCAAAATTACCTCGGCATATATCAGTAGGAATGGTACCTAAAAAAGTCCACGAGGTTGGGAATTTCGCCGATTATGTTGTCCGGGTAGCGGAAGACTATCATACCAGTTCTGAAAAGGAAATTACCCATTTCGTCGATTTCGGAAGTGGACAAAACTATCTTGGACGTACTCTAGCAAGTCCACCATACAATAAACACATCATCGCTGTCGAAAGTAAAGAACATAACATCAACGGGGCAAAAAGAATGGATGTTTTCGCTGGAATTGCTGAAAAAGAGAAAGTCATGAGGAATAAACGACTTTATCGAGAACATCTAGATACTCTAATACCAACTGAAGAGATGAATGAGAAAACTTTGAGGAGATTTGCAAAAGGGAAGATAGTGCCGAAGAGCGATAAGGCGGATTTAAGACCTAATAGTGATCTGGCTACGATTTACACGCCCACTGAAGGAAAAGGTCATATTCAATACGTCGAGCATAATGTTCAAGACGGAGATCTTTCAAATATCGTATCACAAATCAAAAACTTAAAATTATCTTTATCACCAACACCAACATCACCGGAGAGTCCAGATAATTCCACCTCATCAACCTCAACATCATCGCTACCTCTCGAAAATCAAAACAACTCCACCACATCCTCCCCAACCCCAGAAAGGGAAACCCGCCTCATGGCCATCTCCATCCATTCCTGCGGCAACCTCTCTCACCACGGCATCCGTTCCCTCCTCCTCAACCCCACAGTCCACGCCATCTCCATAATAGGATGCTGCTATAACCTCCTAACTTCCCGGCTCGCTCCCCCAACCTACAAACACCCCTCCCTCCGGCCCTACCATCCCTCCCCCACCCGCCCCTTAACAACGCACTCCGACCCCCACGGCTACCCCATGAGCACCCGAATCCACACCCATAACACCACAGGAATACCCTTAAACATAACTTCCCTAATGATGGCCGTCCAAGCCCCTTCAAACTGGACAGAAAAAGAAAGCTCATCATTCTTCACCCGACACTTCTACCGCGCCCTCCTCCAAAAACTATTCCTCGACCACTCCATCGTGCACAGCACACCCTATCATCCCGCCTCCCCCCCATCCCCAACAACTCCCTCAGCAAAAATATTACCAAGTACAACACCAATAATAATCGGTTCTCTGAAAAAAACCTCGTATACCTCATTCACTACTTACGTTCGTGCCGCTCTTTCGAAACTCTCGAGAGATTCTGAGAGAGGGGGATTAATTACACAATCCCTGGGAGAAATAACAGATGAAGAGATTTCAAGATATGAAGAGAGATATAGGGAGATGAAGAAAGAATTAAGTATAACATGGTGCTTAATGGCTTTTAGCGCGGGGGTGGTGGAAAGTCTGATTGTGGTGGATAGATGGTTGTGGTTGAGGGAACAGGGGGATGTGGTGGGTGAGTGTTGGGTCGAGCCGGTTTTTGAGTATAAGAGGAGTCCGAGGAATTTGGTGGTTGTTGGGTTGAAGAGATAGTTTAGGGTAGGAGGGGGGTAAGTTATTAAGACTTCATAGCTGTTTTTGTAGCAGTGGGAAAATGGTGTCACATACATATTCGAGAATCAGAAGAGAGCGAGGTACTTGAAAAAGGTCCAAGATGATGTCTTAGAATACTATTGATGATAACCATCAGGGTGAAGAGGATATATGTACAGAATAGGCTAATTCGCTCAACGCACCTCAAAGTGGTATCATCACATCTTGCTCTCCTCTGCTCTACTCAACTTTCTCATCACCTATTTTCCTTACCATAAAAGAAATTCCCATCCCATCCAATCCACCAATCCGTGCATGCAATCTATCCTCTCCAATGTAAACAAGACAATCAGATAAACCAACAAAATAAACCTACAAAAATACCCACCTCCATACACATACAAAAAAAATCATCAATCATAACCCGTCCTCCCCCTCTCCCTAACCGTGTGTCCCCTCGTCATTGGCCCCCCAGCCGTAACAGGTCTCCTTCTCGGATCATCCTCTCTCCTAAAAACCGTCGCCGCCTTCGGAATGTCCGCCAGCGGATTATCCGGCGTCGTAGCAACCTCCACCAATCTCCTTCCTTGTACAGGAGCAACACCATGTCCCTTCCCCCTCTTATCCCATTGTGGCGCCTCTTTAAATTCCGGTGTGAAATCTAATAATGGTTTCGGTTTATTCTGACTTCCTGGTCCTGTTTGTAAACCACTAGTATTTGCACCTAGTTCGCGTTCGGATTTGACTCGAGTGGATTTCATGGACATGGTTCTTTGATGAGTTGGTCCTGCGTTGATAAGCGAGGGACCTTCGACAAATGGACCGTTACGTTTTTCAAAATCGGCTTGTTGGAGATGCTTTTGTCGTTCCGAATAAGTTCTTCCCAGTAAACCCGAAGAAGAAAATTCTTCATTTTTATTTGATGACTGGCTTTCTTCGGGGATATGGTAGGCTACAGGTGGTGGATGGCGACTTCGTTCTCTTTTCGGTAGAGCGCCTGTAGAAACAGTGTTTCTGAGATGGAATGGGATTTGAAGAGGTCGATTTTCGTCGTCTGAGTCGTAACTACCGGACTTTGAGCTGGCATCGAATCTATCCATATTTAAGAGAGGAGTAAAGGAGCCAATTGTGTAGGGACTTTCATCTACTGATACCTTTACTTTGTGGGTTGGACCATGTTTGGTTCCGGGCCTCGATGGACCTTGAGAGGATATTTCTGTTGTTTTCTTGGTTGGTCCTTTAACTCCTTCCCCTCGTTTGTTCACTAAATACCAACTTCGCCAACCTTGAACTGCTGCATACCACGTATGGGCAACCTCTTCGTCGTCAGTACAAAAGAAATGAACAAAATTTTCTGTGCTGAGAAACATAGTCGTCTTTTGCTGACTTTTAATAGCATAGCAATGCTTTTTTGGTGGTCTCAGAACTTTTCTCACTTGCTGAGGAGTTGCGGTGTAGATATCAAAATCAGATAAATGACAAATGTTGTAAGTGTCTTTTTCAGACTGGGTTGCTCCAGGCTTTTTATGAACATAAATCTGTCCGGAAGAAAGGAGTGTTGTATATCTCTTAACCCATTTACCGGGCTTCTGGGAGTGATACAGGTGGACAGTAACATTTGGTGGCGCTACCTTAGAAACTGAAGACGCCTCTAAATCAGTATCGTATTTCGGTGAATCAGAGTTTTGGAGAATTAAAGCATTCTGGGTGTCTCGGTCCCAGGAGTTCATGACATCTCGGATGTGCTCATGCTTTCGTATTCGACGCTCCAGGCCAAGCTGAGTATATGATTCAAGGAGAATAGCTGAAGCAGGAATGATTGCCTGGGACATAACGTTCGCAGCAGAATAGATGATATCCACAGGTGTAGTTTCGGGTGTAATTGGGAGGTTGATCGAAGATTGTTTGCAGCGTATAAGAACTCGCTGGGTGTCTGTTAGTCGAGACATTTCATAACTTCCTCCAGCCCACTTACTCGTTCTCCCGCGTTCACCGCAGAGACTGGCGCATCCACCTGCGGCACAATCCCACCGCCACCTACCTCAATACCACGTTGTGGCACATCTTTGCTCACTGTCCTCGACAAGGACGGGGCCGCGGATCCATTGTTCATAGCCACAGGTGGAGGTCCCAATTTCGTCGCACTTCTTTTCCTCGAGAAAAATCCAAACTTCGCTTTTGTGCTTGTGATGGGCGTAATATTAGGAGCAGCATTGTCTAATTCTGCCTGCAGACGCTCTAGGTCTTTGCGCTTCTGTTCGGCAAGCAATTGGGCAGTTTCTTCCTCGATTCGACGTGCCTCCTTGGCTTCTGCCTCCGCCTGCTGCTTCTGGCGCCTCCTTTCTTGTTGCTCCTGCTCTTCTTGCAATTTGCGTACCTGTCTTTCCTGTCTTTCCTGTTCATGACGCTCGTGGGTTTTTCGCCGCATGCGCTCGTGTTCGGTTTCTCTTGGCTGCCCCTGAGAAGATGGCGTTCCATTCAACTTGTCATACGCCTGCTGTTGTGCGCTCTGCACCGAATCTGTCACCCGTCGAGGGGACTCATTCGTACCATTGGAAGAAGGACTTTGCTTGTGGGAAACGGTATGCGCGCGAGGTAGTGCTGGAACCGGGGGCATAGGAGGGTTACTGGTGATCTGATCAGGGTTCGTGTTTGTGGGAGCCCTCGACCGTCGATACCGCGACATGCTTTTCGTGCGTGCCATATCTTCACGATGCTCCTCGGGCTCTGGGGCTCTTGCTGGCTCTGCCTTGGTTGTTGTTTGCCGTTGTGACCTGTGGTATCTCGAATACCGACTCGGTGGGGCCGGCGAGGTTGGCTCTTTTGCGTCGGACATGTCGAAATCCTGTTCTCATGTACACGATAAGTTGTGGTTGAACGAATGTTGTGGTTGCCAATCGCCGTGGGCGTGGGGACCATGTTAGAAAGTATGGGCACTAGTTTCCGCTGCTAAAAAGTGAATACGACAAACGAAGGCTGGAGTGAATGGGAGTCTCGTCTGAAAAGCAAACTCAGTTGGCGCGCGCGCTGGGGTTCCTCCCTGCAATCTTATTTTAGAGCTGCCTAGCGCGTCGAAATGCAGATCAACCGCAGAGCAGAAGAACGCGGAGAAGCCTCACCTGCGGGGGGGAAAGGCCGGCGGTAGGGCTGGAGCATCGCAGTTGGGCGCGCGCATGACGGCGAGGGCACAGTTGCGCGTTGGAATGAGATGAGGGGACGGGTCGGCGTGGGATGGTACATACAAAGCGCACACGATTGGGGGCAGCGAAATACCTCGTATCAGCTGTTCCCTCCACATTGCCGCGGGAGCAGCAGCACCCCTTTTTGTTTTAGATGGGACGGCGCCAATCGTGAAGATGATCGCCCTTATGTTCCGTTGTCTGGAGATTCCCGCAGACAGCCTCGGGATGTTTGACCCAGGGCGATGGCATGCTGATCTAAGAAATGGTGCCAGCGTGCAGGACCGGGCTCCATCGTTGCAAATCTGACAAAGAGGGCCTCAGAGACATCGACGGCCGGGGGTTTACATATGTAGCCTGTCCTCCCATTTCTCCCATCTGAATACGTATATATGAGGAATGCTTTTGACTTCTCATGACTAGCCACGCCACGCCAGACCTTTAACTAGTGCCTAAAAGCTCGCATCTCCCTCCTCCACCATCCCTTGAAATCCATCGTGCTAACATCAATTCCCAAATCCTGCAAAGCCTGACTCGACAAATGGCAATCATAGGGTCTCTGAACAGTAGCCTTTGGATCATTCCCTTCCGTATTTGGCACCACGTTATCCATCGAGTATCCCATGATATCGGCAAACAACTCGCAGATCTCGTATTTTGTAAACTTATCTTCGGAGGAGAATTGGAGGATGCTTGGGAGAGAGGATTTATCTTCCGTCTCGAGGTATTTCGTAGCAATATCTAGAAGGGAGGTTAGGATATAGCTACCCAGATAGAGAAGCGCGGCGGTACATACCTCTACAAACTCTTCCTACATCTTCAGTGTTGGTAGGGTATCTGAGAGCCCAATGATCCATCTTGACACTGACATCCTTCTCCTGTGCTTTCTTCACACTGTCCGTCAGGCAATTAACTGCACTTTCCGATGGATTCTCAGCAGTTCCGTAAAGTACTGGTACCCTCAGCACGACCCCCCATCCTGCCCTTCCAGCCTTTTCAAACGCGCTCAGTACAGCTTTCTCCCCTTCCCACTTCGTTTCTCCATATAAATTCGGTGGTTTGGGTGTGCTGTTAATGTGGTATGGTGCATCGCCCTCGATGCCTGGAAAAACATAATCGGTCGAGATGTAGATCAGGAAGACGGAACTCGCGGCGCAGAGTCTGGCTAGAGTGGCAGATGCTGTGACGTTGAGTGCTTGTGTGCCTTCAGGATCGTTATCGCATTTATCTGGGAATCTATTCGCTGCACCTTGGGAACGGTCAGTATTGCCTCCAGAGTGTCCATCACCTGGAGACTCACAATGTACGACGACCTGAGGTCTTTCCAACTCCTGGTTAGCCCGACAGGTGGCAGATAGTATAGAGATCGACCTACTTGGTTTCCTCGAGAATTTTGGTGACCTCTGCCTCGGAGCCTAGATCAAGCTTCAAGATTTTCGGTGGGTTGGCGCGAGTGAGTCCTGTGCCTTTGACGTCCCAGTTTCCCTTTTCGAATGCTTTCAGGACCTGACGACCAAGCAGGCCAGATGCACCCGTGATAATCGCAGTTTTGGACATTGTCGTGGTTGTAGAGTGTGGGATTTAGAAGGACAGTTCTCCCTCCCAGGCTGCACCATAAAAGTCGATCAAGAACGTTCACATGTCTTATTTAGCACAGCAGACGTCATGAAGCTGGATCTCATAGAGCAGACTGCAGTATCCCATATTCCTCCATGACCGTCGCATTCTACTGGTATATTTCCAATTTTCTTCTTCACAGTACCGAAAAATCAGCACCTGCAACGAAAAAAAGATCTCACAACGAAGAAATTTTGGTTTCCAAAGATTCCTTATCCGGCCGTAGCCAGACAAGAGCGGTCATGGTTATAGTTTTCAACTAGCAAAAACGCAATCTCGGATTTCTCCTCACTGATATGCGTAAAACCCATGCACTAAGATGGGGAGAAAAGGGAAAAAGGATTTCGACGGCAGGGAGAAGGGGATTATATACCCCTCGGCCATCGCGTCCAGGCACCGACACGCGCTAATCCCAAAGTAGCGAAAACAAACAAAATGTGTTTGTCACACCCGCAAACACTGCAAACATATCACGTGTCGAACGGCCGCTAGCGTAGCCGACTTGCATATATAAACCCAGGTTCTACCTTTCGTTTCCTCTTCTTTTCTTTTCTCCTCAGCTCTCTTTGCCTTTTGGCTTAGATCAAGTGTAGTATCTGTTCTTTTCAGTTTAATCTCTGAAATTCATCTAAGGATGAAACTTTGATTATACTTATTTTTGTTCCTCGGACGAAGACCTCTGGGCTTGCTCATGTTTTCGACCACTGTGTCACGAGTATTACACTGCCTCTCGTTGACGCGACCATTTTTTTCATTGCAATTGCTGGTTTTCCAGTCTTGCGAAGAAGAATCTTCATTTTAAAAATAAACTTAAGTCGTTTCTAACTAAAAACATAAAATTTAGAACTTATTACAACATCTGTTCTTAGGCCTCGCATCGTGATTAGTTTAGTTCACTTAAAGAGTAAGTTTAAATTTTTATACTCCCTGAGATGAAAGATCCGTTTCGTACACTGTCCACAATTCTAACACTATCCCGAGATGTAAATGTGCGCCTACGCTTATCAAGTAGATAGGTGCCATTCAATGGGAATCTTGGTATGCAGCTTCTCTCTTTTTTTGGCAGCAATATCTCGCCAATCCGAGGTTAAAGTTTCGGCCAAGTGAGGTTGCCCAGAGCTAGTACTCGCAATTAAAATTGCTAAGAAGTAAACTAAAGAAATAAAAAGTATTGCAAGACCAGCCGGTAACCATTGTAGGACAAATTGTTGGCCAGCTCTGCAAACACCCAAAGTATCCCACAACTTCTTGTTTAAAAAGGTACAAAGTCGCGGAGAAGCATATCATCCGCAGATAGCTTACCATTATGCTGTGTGGGAGCAGGTCGTTGGTTATAGGCTGCGGCACGACCTGAGGTGTTATGCAACGCTAGGACCTGGGGTAGTGCAACTGCATTTTATTGCTGGCATCCCTCCGTGCAGTACTGCATGTCCTAGTTCACGACCGGTCGTGATTAAAACTACTCATCATTTGCTGAATTATATCTGGGAGCGAGTTGATCATTCTTTTCGTTAGCGGAGAGAAAATAACACCCATGACCATAAATCGAAGGATCGTTCTGATATTTCAAGTACTCTCCGGTAAGTGTTTCAGCATGAGAAACCAAAGCCTATTTAACAATATCTATAGTTGACAATCACTTCTTCCGCCTCAAAAAAGAAAACGAAACATAATGCTGCCAAGCCTTTGCCCACACCCTATTATAAGCTAAAGTGAACTTTCGACCGGCGAGCAAGGAACGCATGATTGTTAAGGCTGTTGCTAGATCTAAAGCGTCAAAGCTTCAGAGAATTATACATGAAATGATCTCTGCTGTGCTATGGAAATCTTCACTTTGGCTCGGGCCATACCACTAGTAGCCTTCTACTACTTTGGTAAATACTCAATTATTGTGCAACAGAAGCAGAAATCTAAAGCTTAAGGGCTTGGACTTTCAACACCTCCTAAGTCATTACTATTTGTTTAGTTAATGGAAAATTCGTGTTGTAGTTTGGCTGGCTTATGAAGGATAGAAGGGTGTGGATGCTTAAGGTAGTTAACACTATTGGTATTGCACGCACTTATCTCAACCTGGGAGGCTTGGAACGGAGGGATTATATAGCCTTCCTTGTCTTGGTATCTTGCTTATGTATCTGGAAATGTGATGGTTTCAAGTTTGGGGTTATCACTTTACAAAGGAAGTGGGAGATGAATGCATATTACTTGGTGAAACAAAGGCCATGTGGAGCGCCAGTCGAAAGTCAAAGAAGCAGATCACACTAGAGCCCTGAGTATTGTTAATCGTATTCCCTGTTTTATAGAGAAAAATATTTTATCTAATCTTTAGATACCCACCCTTAATCTATAACACTTCAAATCAAAACTAAGAAGATGATATCATCATCTCAAAAGGTCAAACTAAGCCTTTCTGATATCTCCTCACCTGAATGGTAATTGTTACTATGTAATGTATAAGTGTGGAATGTTGGATGTTGTGGCACAGATGATCAAAGGGTTGATGTGTTATATTATTAGGTGTAAAGACTAGCTATTATTTGACCTATTGACCTTATGTAGGTGCACAGGCTATGTTCCTAAAACTATCTCATTGGCTGGCGACTGCTAACAATAAGTGATATATTTTTTGTATATTGTAGAGTTTTAATATATGTTTCATGCTAGGATTATGTATTATGGCTTAGGGAAGCCCTGCTTAATTCTTTCAAGGGATTCCCCAACTATAAATTTTAGATTCAGAATCAAGTGTAGAATTTTAGACGAAATAAACCTAAAGTCTGTTGCGTAGAGATGGAGAGAAGTAAATCTTCCCGGGGTGAATTTTTAATATTAGTTTATAGATGGACATGGCTCTTGGGCCATGGAGAGACACATTTTAATAAGATTTAGTGACGAGCAGATGTGGTTGATAGAATACTCCGTGGGATGAGTACCGATCTCTATTGTATCAAAAATGACTCAATACACTATCAAAATTATACATTACCAAACAGGCAAGAAGATCAAACTTCTTAGCATCAGCTAAAAAATCACAATTATCAAGTCGAAAAGGCAGTAGCTTAACACATAATATTTTTTTTATTTTCCTATTTGATAGCCTATGGGCGGTAGCTAATTGACTTGCGATACACACATGCATTTCCCCTTTCATAAACAACAAAAATGATAGAAAAAAACATTTGATCCAGCAAGATAGATACCTTCAAGTCAAACCAAGAAAACTAATAACAACATATTTGTGCTATCCAATTTCGTAAGAACTCTCATCCTATCAAACTTACCTGCGACTGTAAAAGGAGTGTATCTAAATAAGAATTAAGTATATACCACACAACAAACGCCATCATTCATACCCCCATTGAGCAATGGACTAGCCATCGACATGACGAATAAGAGATAAAAAGGAATGGAGAACGTAAGAAGGGAAATATCATGAACCGGCATCGCTTTAGGATCAATTTTGCTCCTTCAACCATGTGCTCATCACGCATCATCTTCATCATCATCCCTCAACAACCGAATCCTCAAACACCCCAATTCTCAACTCTCGTTTTCTCATTAGGGACCGGTCCGTAAATCTCCTCCCAGTTCTCGGCCATCATCTCGGGAACAGCCCAATCCTGTTCGGGATCACGGAGATAAAGGCGGACGAGATCGCGATCACCTTCATCAGCGGATTCAAGAGCGTGGAACATGGCCATGTCGTTGATGTAGGCGATATCTCCTTCGATGAGTGGAATTGGGACGTGATTTGACTTGGCGAGCTCTTGGACGTCAGTGTCGGATTTGTTGGCGAGCTCGTTGTAGATTTGCCAGGAGCTTGAGACGAGAGTTTTGCCGGCTGTGGGTTGGAGGTTCAGGGCATGGTAGGCAAGAATCTCAGCACCGTCAGAATGGAAGGATTTGTCGGCGTGGTTGATGTGTCCTAGTATAAATATTAGTTAAGTGAATGGTGTGAATGGTATGGGCGTATGTAATCACCAAGGACTTTCTCATGTTTACGGTCTTGGTATCCACGTTGTGGCCCAACGTATGACGATATACCAGCATAGATGATGACATTTTGTTTGGGTGTATAGTGGCTCGACTCAAGACCACGAACGACAGCGAAGCCAATTCCTTGGTAACATTGATACGAGATTTGCTTGAGACGCCAAGCCAGGGAAGGAGGGAGAACAAAGGTATCTTTCGAGATCTTGGATAGGTCGAGTGATTTCGCTTGGATAATGTTAGTATCATAAGACTATAACTTGATTACATTGACAGTAGAGATCGTGAAACCTTACCTTCGAAGGCGGCAAGGGCACGTTCAACTGCTGCGACCTCAGGCTGCTCAAGCTTCACAATCCAATGTGACCGCTTGTCTTCGACCTCATCTCTTGTCCAAGCCAGTGGAGATTGGAGTTGGTCGGGAAGGCCTATAGGAATTTGAACTGATACCTCCCAGAATTGGGATTGCTCAGAAGGATAGGGCGAAACTGCGGCCATTTTGAGTTATTGATTTGTATGTACTGCAAGTTTCGTGCTATGTGTGAGAGAAACAATCTAGAATGTTGGGAACTGGTTGTATATATGCTTTTCCAACTGCTATTGTGATAGGCTTAATGGAGTAATCCGGCACAAGACGGGTGTCTGACCCTGTAACAAGCACCCATGACACGAGGGTGCGAGCGCCTGGTTAATCAAGGGATCGCAATCGATAAAGAGAGCGGGCACCAATAGATTGCATCTTGGAGGGGAACCACTTCACATGTTTCAGAGCCTGGAGATTCGTAGATTCAAGTTATGGGGTGATGCGGACTTATTAGACCTATCATCACTGAGTTCGACCCGGGAAGTTTCTGGGGAAAGCACCTGATCTAGGGATCCACTTCCCAACCCCGCGTTTGAATGACAGCTAGCACTGCTGTAAGACGTACACCAAGGAAAAGATCAAATATTTAATAGTTCTGTGAAAAACTGGTTGAAATGCTAATTTTGAGAAAAACGAGGTATGATATCCTTGCAGGAGAGATTTTTTTAGGAAACTTCCTAAGTTTGTATGTCATTAAAATTGCAAAAGTTATTTCTTGATCAAATAGATCTCAACGATCTCTCTTGTCCATGAGTTTCCACGAATTGTTAATATGAAGTGACGATAGAGGCGCGGGTAAATTATAAAGACAGCCCATCGTCAGGCATTGTTGCTGGAACAAGTCGCAGTTGATAATGCAGCTGAAGATGGTGATTTATTTTGATGCCCCTGAGTGGCGGATCGCCTCGATGCTGTGACGAATTCTGAGAGTATGATCTATTGGGTTCCACAAACGAGTCTATGGTTGACCACTCACGCCAAGTTGCGTAGTTGGACCCGGTATAGTCCGCGACAGATGACAACGACTGCATAAAGAGGGATATATTGTGCGTCAAGTCATTCGACTTCTCAAGCACACTTGTATTGAGTTATAAAGGCCGCTCCGGTATAACCCGTATATGGCGGATGGATGCTGAAAGCTCAAAGCATGACCTAAATCAAAACGGCGTTTGAGAATCGCACCACCACGGGAGTATAACGTGAAGTGTCGGCAACGGGCGGGGCCTTGGTGCATATAGAGCGGATGAGGGTGGTTGAAGTGGGCAGACATCTGGAATCCTGATTTATGATTTGTGTAACCTTTTATCCTGAAGAGGTGTTGAGAGACGGCAGATGTGGAAGAAGTGATGTTGGGATGGAAGTGAGCCGGCCCGGCCGAACTTTGATCCATCGCCAAAACATCAACCTCACTTGGTCTGCTCTTTCTTCTTTCTCTCGATCTGGACAGATCTAAGATTTGCGAAGCTGCAATTTAACGGTATCGGACCTCTGAAATATAGAAACCTTGTCTTCCATTCTTATCCTTTGATATCACGAGATTTCATCATTCTATCCTTCAAACCGATATTTCTTTGTAGTCACAACTTGAGACCGAAATAACATAAGGAGTGTGAAGGACTATACCAAATTAGTGAATAGATTTGCCGACCTTATTGGTAGGCGTATAGTGAAGTCTGAGATTCTCAATATCTTCAAGAATAGGGGGGAGGATACCTAAGCGAAGGACAAAGCTATTGTGGCAACCGCCTTCTTTCAGCTCGGACTGTCTTAAGTCACTTGCCTCAACGTGCACTTGCACAGAAGATAAATAAGGCACAAAGTCTTTGAATTGGAAAAATGTGCTCAGAATCGGAGAAAAGTTTGGCCCTCGGGATTTGTCTTAAGTCGGATAAACATTGCGTCCTGAGAATAATATTTGTTACCATCCAATCCACTGAGTGGTATCCTACCACCTACCAGCTACACTAATTATCCTACACCTAACTTACAAATGGAGATAGCCACTACCCCCTGCAAAACCGCTCCAGTCCCTTCCTGTTGCCCCAAAGCCCAAACAAAAATACAAGCCCCAGAACGAAAAATACGTTATCGTCGAGTCATAACCATGTACTACTACATGATTGGTGCAGTTAATTCCAATTACAATACCCCAACCTCCTTCTCCTCAATTCTCACTTCCTCTACTGATGATGGATGTCTAAATGTGTTGATACTGGTGATGCTGGAGATGGCAGTAAAAAACTTTTTGTGTATTGCCCTCCTGTATGAGGAAACCTATAGAAATCCCTCCTGTAAGTGATGGACGCGAATGCAACTTTCATTTGCAAGTAGGAGAGATATCTCTAATTAGCCTCTCAAACCGCAGGCCAACGTTTTCTAAGACCATCCGACCAACGACCATAGAGCACATCGGCAAGTTGTTTGGTATGGTCCATTCCAGGTATTGCTATACCAGGAAGATTGGTTAATTTTGGCAGCTGTTCCTCTCCTAACATCGTACCATTCTGACGTCGTCGATGCGACCTGAGATGGGGATTGTTCTGGGCTAAGACGAGTTTTGGACCCAATTTTGTTGGCGAAGATTGAGGAGTTTTATCTCGCAACGATCCCTGCAGTGATGATAATAGAGACGCTAGTTTTGGGTCGTCTTGCATTCGCTCAAGAATTACTTTCATGAGGTGATATTCTCCCTCTGGGTCAATTGCGTCAAGAGCAGTCCAAGCGTCGGCAAGCCTGGAGAGTGCTTCCCTCTTTGCTTGGTTACCGGTTTGAGCATGAAGCTCTTGGAAAGCAGGGTCAATGATCTTGGCATAGGTACGCCTCCCAAGCAGGGCTTCTTTACTGACCGTATCTGCCATTGGAGGGCGGTTCTCGTCACGTGATGCATCAGCCTCAGATACACGGGAGTTGACCTGAGCTAAAGTAGAATTGTCAGAGACCCTGCGGAACAATCGAACAGTCGAACCGGTATTTCCAAAGTTCATGTCTGGCTGTAACGGCTTCTTCGAGCTGCTAGCTTTTCGTTGTTTCTGGCTGCTCACTGCGCGAGGCTTCTGAGCACTGACCTGGCGATGCCTGATTGGAGAAGTCATTTGCATGATAGAAGGATGCTTTCTGATCGTGCTATGTCGAATAGTGGCAGGAGATGGGGAGGAGTAGTCTAATGGTGCATCCTTCAAATCGAGTCTCTTCATAGCTTCTTCAGGGCCTGCGTGGATACTCTGACTATTTGCGTGAATGATAGATAGTTTGCGGCGTTTGGTGGTACTTTTACGAGCTGCGATAGTAGGTGCTTTGATCGTTTCGAATACCCACTCATCCGAGTCTTCCTTGGGTGTCATGGTGTTTCTAGAAAGGTTAGCCGGGGCCAGGAAAGTAACGCAATTGCTCCTTACAATGTCTCTTCATAAAATCTCGGATGCGATGGGCGGGATCCACCACTGTCATATTCTTGCTTCCTTTCTATCAACTCCTGCAACGCTTCGACTTTCCCGGCAGAACGGATAAATTTGTGCTTGAGCAGTTCCCTGGCCGAAGGCCTCTTCTCACAATCTTTTACCAAACATTGCGCCACAAAGTCTCTGAAATGTTGACTGAAACCTGGACCTTCTAGTCTGGGTGGTGCGGCCTTAGGAATATGAAAAAGGGCTTTCATTGGGTGCAAACCGGCGTTTGGAGGTTCTCCATAAACCATCTCTAGTGCCGTAATACCAAGAGACCAAATATCCGCTTTATAGTCGTAACCAGCTTGTTGAATAACTTCTGGGGCCATCCAATATGGAGTTCCAACAAAGGTGTTCCTCTGCGACTTGATGCTTGTAAGTTGAGCAGCCACCCCAAAGTCTGCGAGTTTGACTTTCCCTGTGGTGGACAGTAAAATATTGGCGGACTTGATATCGCGATGGATCTTTCCTTCTCGGTGTAGGTATTCGAGGCCGAGAAGAATCTCGCGACAGATGATGGCAATGTGACCTTCGTTGAAACTGCCAGGTTTTAACTGCAACAGGTCAGTTATGAGTCCCGAAGCAACTGGGAAGAGCTCACAAGATCTAGGCCCGAGCCTCCACCTAGGTACTCCATAACAATCCATAACTTATGCCCTCGAACGAAGCTCGCCTTGTATTGTGTTACGAATGGACTGGCGCAAGTACTAAGCACCGCAATCTCGCCTTGGATGTCTCTTATATCGTCTTCGCTGGATTCGAGATCAATCTATATATGTTAGTGGCTTCTGCTGGGCGGCGGTGATGCTACCTACATGTTTAATTGCGACCACCTCTCCCGTGGCGCGTTCAATGGCCTTGTACACAGTTCCAAAGCTCCCCGAACCCAATTCCTCGAGAACCGAGTACTGGTTCGCCATTGCCGAGGCGGCTTCTGCAGACATGGTGCTGTTATGATAGAGTAAGAACGTTCGGGACTCAATGATACAGAAAAACCGTCGCAGGAAGGCGCAATGGTTGAGGGAAGTAGCTGAAGGGTGATCGTGGGGATGCTGTTTTTAGATAGTAGGGTGCGCTTGGGGTGTTTGTTGGCTGGTGTCAACAAAAAGCATGGACCCGAAGATATGTCCAGGGGTCTGTTTACTTTTGCGACTGAGGCCGGATGCGGTGCGAATGGGCGATAAGTTTGAAGGCGAGGAAAGTAATTGGTGCACTAAGGTCGGCGCAGACCCTGTTGATGTTCTGGAATGAATATGAGCGATGCAGGTGGTCAAGGAGAATTTCTTGAGCTGCAGGTTGAACTGCTGGCAATGCTGGGGAATACAAGCCCCCAGCAACGATAAGAGTCCGCCGAGGCGCTTGTCTGATCACCGTTTCCCCAAAAAAGCGTCGCCATGACAACACGTCCTTATGGCATCCCCTGTCACAATAAACCTCCGGCCCCAGCGCCAATGTGCTGTCGTTTGACCCATCTTGAGAATCTTCTTTGGTCTACCATCTCAGGCATTGCCATTTTGTTTGCTATCCGCCTCTTGCCCTACAATTGCTTCAGCTTCCTTATCACTCTAAACATCACTACGCCTCGGCCAAAACCTCTGCGACGCGTCCATGTGCTGCTGCGAGTCGATTCGCTGAGGCGGGCCTTGATACCGCGAAGACATTCGTCGACTTCTGTTGTACCTGCAGCACCTTACATTTCATTCGATCCAAGACGGAATGACCGAACCACAGTCTCTTCCTACTCGATTTCCATGCTGGGTCAGGGCCGTTTATAGTATGCCCATCCCAAATCTACCTACAGTTTTAGATAATTGCTAACCTTGGCTGCTAGGTTTTGGTGGAGAGGTACGAATTCTAAGACGGCATTGTTGACAAACCAGCATGGCTAACACAATTACAGAGTAAACGCGACTTAGGTTTCGTAGAAGGGGACTTGATCGAATGTCTGAATGCAGGAGACGGGTCCTGGTGGATGGGAAGATTATGGAGGGATAAACGCATGATCGGGGTGTTCCCCTCCAATTTTGTACAAGTTCTCGATGACAACTTCCGACCGGCCACCAGGGCCTCCAGCCCTTTACCCCAAAGATCTCCAAGTACAAGCCCATTTAATCCCCAAGTACCGCAGAAATCCAAATCGAAACCATTCCGGAAGCCTTTCACGGCATACGCAGCGCCAGATTTAGCGGCGGCAAAGAGGGCGGAGTTGAAGAAGCAAGACAGTATATCTTCATATAGACCACCATCACATAGCCCGAGGAACAGTCATGAGAGCCAGACTCGAGGCTACTCACCGTCTCCAACCCATAATTATGGATCCCGAGCGCCGTCTCCAGCACCACCAAGACAAAACAGCTTCAGCGATCGAGCAGTTTCTCCAGTTCCTCCAAGGCAAAATAGCTTTGTGGCCAGCGCAATCTCACCAGCTCTTCCACGGCAGAATAGTTACACCAACCATGCAGCATCACCAGTGCGTCCAAGGCACGACAGTTATACTCGATCAGCATCTCCAGTACCCCCAAGACAGAATAGCTACAATCGCGGTGCATCACCGGTTCCTCCCCGCGAGATCGAATACAATCCACGCGCTGTTTCTCCTCTGCCTCCGAGGAAAAATAGCTATGACTATCGAGCCCCATCACCAATTCCTCAACCATACGATCCATACGATTACCGTGGCCCTTCACCCACTGTAGCATTTCACGATCCTTATGGATCTAGGGCGCCGTCGCCTGCACCGCCTATGCAAAATGGGTATGAATCCCGAGCTCCCTCCCCAGCTCCACCTATGCATAACGTCTACGAGGCTAGAGGTCCTTCTCCAGCTCCGCCAATGCATCACAGATATGGATCCCGGGCACCCTCTCCCGCACCCGGATTTCAATATCAAGCTTATTCTCCTGCACCGTCACCACAACCCCAATTTGATCTAGGTTTCTCACCGCCACCTCCACCACCACATAGGACTACATATACTCCCCGTCGTCCCACGAACTCCTATAAGTATCATTCCACTGATTATGAGACCCCAAGACAACCATCTCCATGCCCGCCCTCCCCTCTGGGGGGATTGACCCCGTCTCCCCTGCGAGATGCGATGGACGATGTGATGTCCTCCTTGGACGAGATGGGCCTTTCTCGAGATAAAGCTTCGCCTGCCCCCCCACTTGACCCATGGTCCCCTGAGGCATTTGATCAAACGTATGTTAAGGCTCGCAGGAATCAAGCAAGACCCAACACATCAATGGAAATGGATGGTTCATACGATGAGCAAGATCATCGCCCATATGGAGGGAGTGCAAACTCTCGGTATGTGACCAACCAACCACCTCCACAGTTGAGCAATTACGTGCAGCGAATGGAAACTAGGCTGAACAAAGTGCATTCAAGTAGCCCGAGGAACCTGGATAATGATGTAAGGCCTGCTGTCCCCCCTAAAACGCAACCATACGACCGGCCCAAGTCCTCCATAGGTGATAACTCGAAATCAAAACTGCGACATAGAAAGTCTGCGTACGAGGTTGGCCGGTCAATGCTTGGAAGAACATTTACTACCAAAACAACATCTACTAATTCGTCTTCGGGAACCCAAAAAAGTTCGAGTACCAACAACAGTTCCAGTACCAATATGACCGATCGTAGTCTCATGAGTGGCCAGTCCGCTGGTGGCATTTCAGCAACCAGTGCAGGGAGCCTTGCCAGAAAGGTGCAAGCTCGTTCTCGCAGCGCATTCGGATCTCGGAGGGACCAATATACGGAAAATGATAGTACAGCCGATTTTGGAACTAATCGACCTCAATCACCAGTAACTGGGATTTCCTTCCATAGCAGCCATGCTTCAGTTCCACCACGAGCACAGTCCCAAGCTGGTTGGCACGCCGCGCCTGTGGATTCCGGGGGGTTAGGAGGTCTTATCGCACCCAAGCCCAAGAAGAGTGGCTTTTTCAAGAAAATTCTAGAATCGGCAAAGACGGGTGCGGCAAGTGCAAGAACTAGTATTTCTGTTGGCGAGTCTGGTAAATCGGCCCGCCCAAATAGCAGCTTCAATGGTATCTCATCTATATCTGGAGAAATGGCCAATTCCTCTAGCAATGCAGCAAGCGATATGGGACTTGGAAGTGGAAATCCTGGTATTGACTGGGTTCAAATTCGAAGGGACGTTAACCGAACCAATTCGCTCAGCCGCATTGAACGGATTGAGAGAAGAGAGCGTTGCCAAATGATGGACTATCCTGCTATCTGCCCAGTTGAAGAGCTACTCGAGCAATGCGATGGTGACGAAGGCGCAGATGGCAACCCCGTTGCAGAGCCAACAAATTTTCAAGTAGTCAACTTAAGCTTGGTGGACAAGAATGCGCGGTTCGTCAACAAGCTCTCTCCTATCACGAATCCTGCGAGCCTAGCGACCGGGTTCGTTTGTCGACCATACAGGAGTGATGTCCAACGTTTGCGAGCAATCTTTACTTGGGTAAGTGAGAAAATAACCTGGGAAGAAGGCTTCGACGACGCCCAAGTTGATGCCAAACGAGTCATACAAACAAACCGAGGATCTCCTGAAGAAGTTGCAGTTCTTGTAATGGAAATGTGTTCGGCTGTTGGGATTCATTGCGATGTCATTAGAGGCTATCTAAAGACACCTGGGGAAGTCCCCGAGGTTGGCAATATGCCTCGCTCGAATCACTGGTGGAACGCCATCACAGTGGATGGAGAATGGCGATTTATGGACTGCTCACTTGCATCGCCATCTAATCCATGCCGCTCGTTGTATTCTAGCACAAGTAGCCAAGTTGCCGACAGCTGGTGGTTTCTGGCTCGACCAAGCGAGATCTGCTGGACTCATATTCCTGAACAGCATCATGAACAACATCTTTGCCCAGCAATAGCACCTGAAATATTGTTGGCATTACCTTGTGCCTGCCCACCTTATTTCAAAAACTCGGTCCAGATGATCGATTATGATACAAGTCTTATCCGAATTGAGAATCTGGAACTCGTCCACGTCAAATTTACCGTACCCGAAGATATCGAATGCGTCGCTGAGGTTGAAGTTAGAGGATTTGAACGTGATGCGGACGGCGATGTTTTTGAGAGTGGAGAGACCGTAAAGAAACGGGCCTTGGCCCAAGCTGAATGGATTGGTGGACAGAAACGATACACCGTCAAAGCCCTCCTTCCAGGTGACGAAGGGCAGGGAATCTTGAAGATATATGCTGGAAAGCGGGGTCTGATGCATTCTATTAAGGATATACCACATCCTCTAGCTTTCGCTCTGCCCATTGTGCACAGTGGGGAGAATCCACCTTATGAGTTCTTGACCCGTCATCCAACCCCTCACGCTCAGCGACATGATCTCTATGTTGCTCAACCGCAATGTCAACGGCTTGCTCTCAACAATACCTTTGTCTTTGCTGTTCGTCAGCATCCGTCATCTCTCGCAGTTTCCTCACCAAACCCAGGTGGAACATCTCCAATTCCATTCATGCGACCGAGCTCGGCAATGTCTGTGAGCAATTCCTCGGCATCAGGCTCCAATCCAAGTACCTCGAGCGCTTTCTCCAGCAAGAAGCCAGCAAAATTGGCCATCCAAGCTCCTGGTGGGAAAGTCCTGAGGTTGATGAGAAAGGAAGAGAAAATTCAGAGTACGAGCCAGGCTTTGGAGAAAGGAGATGGTGGGACTTGGGAGACCATCATTAAAGTCGGAGAACGTGGTGTTTGGAGGGGTCTCGTTTTGGCTGATAGAAGTGCGAGGTGGTGCGTTTTTGCTGAATGGACATGTATTTGATGAATTGAAAAGATACCAGGTTTTTTAAAGGATAATGAATGGATGTTAGGGAACGGGGGATTTAGTCTGATGTTCAGAGCATTTGATTGGCGTTTTTTTCTCTCGACTGGTTCTGTGGATGGGGAAATATAATGAATGAATTGGTCATGTCCAGTTGGTATCTGTGGAGTCTGGATGGTTATGTTGTCATCCTCTGTCTGTATTATAGTTGCATATATAGCATTTGCGACTGGCGTTTATTGTTGCTTATCATCTTCTTATGGTGTAGGATTAGGGGGGTAGGAGAGGAAAGGAAAGGAAAGGAAAGGAAAGGGAAAGAGGAATGAAAAGGGGATGAAGCACGAGGGGACGAGGGGATGAGGATACGTTTTTGTGATCGCCTTTTTTTATCTTAGTTCAATAAAAATTCGGAGATGAGATTTCTTCTATTACCGAGGAGTGAAATTTGACATGGAGTATGGGCATAATTTCAAACCTTTTTCGCGCTCCTTCTGGAATGGGAATTTGTGCGGGGGTTATGAATTGTGAAGGGATTTTTTGTATGTTTTGTAAGGGGATTTAATTTGTTTGGGGGAGGGGGTTTGTGAATGGAATTTTGGGAGGAGGGGCTCGAAGGGGTTGGAGGTAGGTAGGTAGGAAATGGTCTCCTTTTTCTGGACGAGGTGGGCTGGATGGGCGGATGGATCTCCGTAAATTTGCATGGACGTTTAACCATTACGGAGGGTACGGATTCGGTGGAGGGATTGTTGAGGGGTTGACTAATGACGCTAGATACACTGGGGATGTTGGCCCATTATGACGATTGGGCGGAGCGGGAAGAAGGATTGGGCACTTGGAGGGCTGGGTCGATACCGTACAGAATTGAATAAGATAGAATATGATGATGAAGGGACTTTATGGAAGTGCGTAGGGCGTGATATGGATTAAGTGGGAATTGTTTTGGAGGATTATGGGAGAAGGTGATGGGCTGTGGTTTAATGCTGTGGAAGAGGGGAAGGTAGTAAAGATGAGAAAGATGATTTTGTGATGCATGGGAGAGTTCAGAGACGTTGCGTTTTTATGCCTAATGTAAGATTACAAATTGCTCTATTTTATTTTCTATGGGAGGTTTAAGAATAAAAGGCTACTCTACGGTGAAAGGTCGATCCTTGGGCTCAATAAATGTAAACTCTAACAAGGTCTCTTCGTTTCAAAAAGTCGCCATACGCGTTGACGGCTTTCGCAATCGCTGTTACATAATCGTCTCATGTAATTATTTCTTAGGATAGCTTTTAAAAGCCCTCAAGAGCAATTCTCGTATCACTACTGTAGAATTGTTTGTTTGGCATGAAGACCTACCCCGATCTTCCACTGTTTCTGGATTGATGGAAAATGGGTTAGTTTTATTCTGAAACATGAGAATGGGCTGCCGGGGGTACGTTATAGGTAGTATTTAGATGATTATGGTTTTGTTTGGGTGTGAGTGGATAGGGATTAGGGTTAGGGAGCGAATGACGGGGTTTTATTTGATGCCCGTCAGTGGAGGGTGGACGAAATGGGATGGTTTCTTGCTGGATGGATACAGGCGCTGTGAGGATGCGGCGGGTTGGTCTACATGGGTATCATGAGAGCCTGAGGGGTGCGAGTTGTGATTACGGGATCCTACATCTTTAGGTATCCTTTTGCGATTCTATATTTTCTGATATCTTGGATTATTGAATGGATGTTTTTTTGAGAAGGTTGCACGAGGTTTGTTTGCTGTTGTTGTTTTGTCGGGTTTGGAAGCGCCAGCCCTGACGACATTGCCTTGGAAACTAACCGACTAACGGAACGAAGGGGCAAGCATCGACGCCTTTTGGAGGGGGATTGTGCGCGCTTTTGATTGCGGATTGGTGCGATGAGAGAGAGGTTTGCCTGGGGATATGAAAGCCATCCATGAGGAAGAAATAGGGATGGAGATGGAGGAGGGGAAGCCGAAGGAGGGAGGCCTGGAGGTTGAGAGTGATGACGCGACACTTCTTGCTGCGGGAGAATCTTATGATGAAGAGGATAGTGATTATGGCTCTGGGGATGAGGAGATAGAAGAGAAGCATGCGGGGTTTGTAGAGCGGTACAAAGGGTGGGTGTGGATGGGATTGAGCGTTCTTGCGACGCTTCGTGGTAGGAGGAGTTTAAGGGGTGATTTTCGTGAGTACTTCTATTCTAAGGATAGTCATGTCCTGAATTGATGGACTGACTGCGAAATAGCTTTCCGTAAGTTTATTCCTGTATGATATCCATCTGCGATGGCCCTGCGCCTTTGTCTACCCTATATTCGACGAGCCGTTTTGGAGAGGATGTTTGTTGACTTTGAGTGGGACGGTAGCTTTATACTGGGTGTTTTTAACGCAATTTGGGGCTTATGTATTGGTCGCTCTGGCGGTTTTGGTTATACGACTCTTGACTTGTAGGAGAGCGAAGACGATAAGTGAAAATAAAAATACGGGGTTTGAGAGGCTTGTGGTTGTGGTCAGGACATTGGGATCGAGCTGCGCAGAGGGAGTTGCCATGCTCTGTGCTGCGGAGGCAGTTACACACTTCCAAAGCTTACCTTTATTTGCGATGTTACCGGTCAGTAGTAGGAATTAGTCTACCACCGGATAAAACTGACACATTTAGATTCTTACATATGTTTTTGATAGCCTACTGTTCCGGCTTGCATATATTTTCCGAGTAATTCCCCAAGATCAAGATATCTCAGGGGATAATCTCTATAAAGTTGGCATCGTTTTTCTATGCGCGACGTTTTCGATCTACGAAGACTATCGACTCAATTTTAAACCATTATTTCTAGCTTTGGCTGGATTCTTCTTTCACAGTCTTTCGAAAATTATCCCTCAGATTGGATCCAGAATCGAAAAGAAGGGAGTCCAGAATTGGGAGTCTTCTTTACGTACATATTTGTGGGCTGCAATTCCACCTTTATTCTTAGCTGGATATCAAGCTGCTCGCCGAGAGAATCTTCCAGCAGCTAGAGAAATCGCAGGATCTTGGAGTCTGACATGGCGCATTTTTAATCTGGGTCCGGGAATGATACTCCATGTTCTGTTCAGGGGTTTCATGAACTCGGCCTACCCGTTCATCTCAAAAGAACATGTGGCTGGAGCTTTAGAGGAAACAACAACAGCTGCAACACAAGCAATTTCGAATACACTCCAATCCGGCTTCTGGGTCCTCGTATTTGGAATATGTGGTAAAGAAAAGACATTTGTGGATTGGTTTCAGGTCGTTGCATTTACCACTATATATGTCGTGTGTGTAGGACCGAAACATATCGGATACTACCCAGCAAGAGCACTCAACCTCATCTCCTGCATGATCCGTCGAAGGCCGATACCAATTCATCAAGAACCCTGGCAATTACCTGTGTTCCTTGTGACTACCACAGCAGCATTTACTATTCTAATTTCATGTAACGTCATGTTCTGGTCAGATACATTAGCATTCAACCACAATCTCAAAGCCTGGATAGAACCGGGAAAGGTCTCTGTAGATGCCGTGTATCGCCCACCACAAATGCGCAGTACAGAAATAGTTATTGCTCACTCAGCCGATGAGGACTTCTCAATTATTGAGACTATCATTCAAGAATTCGGGAAGCATGAAATACTGAAGAATACTCACCCAAAAGTCAGCATCTACACCAAGTCCAACTACAACGTTACAGAATCTCTCGCAAGAGAGATAAAAGCTAGTACCAGTTTTCGTGGTGCACTAGTTGTTGAAAGCCTCCCTAATGTCGGAGGTACAACCGCAACATATCTTCACCATATTCTCAACTACTACGATGAACTCGCTATTCAAACTATGTTCCTCTCCACGGCCACTACTACACCCTCCACCATCCCACACATTAAAACTCGTCTCGAAAACCACTACCTCCAACCAGGCCTCCCAATCCCCGACGCCGTTCCCAAAACTGCCTTCCTCAACCTCGGCAAACAAGAATCCTGTAACTGCAATTTCTGCAGCGACTCCACCGGCTGGGAGGATTCCTTCCACCTCATTCCCTCCATGTACGGCGCCACACACCCTACTTCAAAAGTCTGCAACTCAGTCCTCATAACCCGGGGAAACAACTTCATCGCCTCTGCCGGCAGGCTCCGTGGTATCAAAAAGGATATTTGGGAAATGTTGTACGATGCATTAACAAATGAAGATCTGAGGAATTCGTGGGCACATGAGCATGGGAAATTCCCAGCAATGGTTTATGGTGAAAAAGGAAGAGGTAGATGGGCTGAAGGAAGTGTTTATGGTAGGAAAGATAGTTTAGAAAATCCTTGGTTGGGATTAACAATTGAGAGGTTATGGAGTATTTTATTGCAGTGTGGAAGTGGATTGGAGGCTTGGGCTTGTCCTGGATTTGAGAAGGGATGGAGGAGGTGGGGAGATGGAAGGGATTGTGGATGTGTTGATTGAGTTGTACATGGTGGAGGAGAATTGTAATTTATGTATTGGACATGTGGTGTTTTATCGGATGATACCTAGGGATTTGAAGCTTGGAATTTGTGGATTACTTTGGAGTATATAAGTTAGTCAACTAGCGAATTTGTTGCAGGTGTATAACATAGCATAGCATCATGGAACCATAGGAAGAGATTAGAAAACAACACTAACCGGCTTGGTATATACACATCACAGCGTTTCCTCATATTAAGCAGCCCATTAACTGCAATAAGCCGCCGGTGAAGAGCCTACTTTACGTTCAGGCTTGATTGGCTGAGGGGGTCACATCGGAATCCACCAAAATGGTTAGCGCTGACATGCTCACCGAACTTTGTTGCCGCCTTGATGCCGCCTTCCTTCATGCCTTGTAAGGTAGGACAACGAAAAGACTCAAATAAGAACCTTATTTCCCATCTTTTTCGATGGTGTGTCTCGCGATTTGTCCTTCTTTATATATTTTATCATGGAACGAATTGATCCTATGGATGATCCTGCGAGGATGTCTCGTATTCGGCGACATTTCGAACATGCGCAGTTGATGAGGGAGGAATCGATGTTAAGGCATAAAGTTGGGTTGCTTGAGGAGTTTATTAGGAACGGTGAGTAGTGATTATTTTTTGGGAGAGGGAGGGAGGGAAGAATGAGATCTGATCTGATGTTTTGTAGGTGGTGAGATTCAAAGTCCTGAGAAGAGATGTGAGGAGTTACGAGGACGTATTGAGGGTTTGGAGGAGAGATTGGTGGAAGCTGGTAAGCATACAATCTTAATTAATTTTTAATATAGTCGATATTGAGAGAAATCTAATAGGGAAACTTGATGCTGCTCGTATTTATGTTGAAGATCCTCCGGAATCGGAATTTAAGGTTGTGAAAAGAGGGGAGTTTTTGAGATGGGTTTCGGAGAGGGATAGTTCGAGTACTCCGCCTGGAGATCAAGTTGTTCTTGCGAGATCTGGTAAGAGGAAATTAGATCTGCAGGATCTTAATGTTGTAGGGGACGGCGGTAGTCGACTTAGTGATGGAAGCTCTGTTCCAGCACCAATAGCGCGTGGTTCGAAACGTCGTCGACTTGTCATTGAGAAACCGCCTTGTTTGAGGTGTAAAATCTTGAAAAAAAGGGTAACAATGTTTTTCATCATTTTTTATGGTTTTTGCTAATGGTTCAAGTGCGATGCTTTGTCTCAGTGCAGTCATTGCCCCACGCAGAGCTATGAGAATGAAGGCGATTTCTGGAAAGTCCTGGGGTGTTTTAGAGGACATCTTCGGGACATGACTACGATATTCTGTCCAGGTCAGTTCCCTTTCATTGATACGAGTGCCCTACTTATAATATATTAGACTTTTCCAGATCAATTCAAAGAACCCTGAGATATAAAAATGGTGGCTCCGACGTCATTAATTTTGTCCTGACCAAATCTCGTGTTTCTAACCAGAAACGACTACGTATCTCACATCTTGTCTGCACAAGAGATGATTTCGCCAATTTCATCGATAAGTCCTGGCAAGATGTTGCGATTCGTGAGTCTGTTGGTCGCTCGGCTACGACTTTCACGGGGCTCGACACTCATGACGATATTTTCTTGAATCGAACGGCTGATATAGAAGATTATGAGGCTGCTTGGAGTGTGTTTCAGATTGTTTCGATGGATCCGACGTATCTAAAGAAGACTGAGTATAACTTCTTTACCTTGATAAGATTAGGCAACGAGCTTTCGAAAAAGGACCGTGTAAGTATGCCTGTTTCGTCACACGAAGTTTGTTTAACCCATGACTAGGCGCAGTGGGATTTGTTCTATCAGGCAAAAAGGCTTCTCCGTCAGTCTGTAGAACTATATCTCTTGGAGAGGCTTTGCGCTCAAATAGCATCCGGTGATATGATTGGCCCGCCCCCATTTGATCTAACAAAATCAACACCCAATACGCTCGTCTTAGTCGATCTTAGGGACGATGTGGAGGCTTTTCTACGAAAATTTGAAAGACTGTGTGCGGGGCGTGCTAAATTAGCTGGGAGCACTCAACTCGCATGCTTCTTCTCTCTTCTGACATTCGGTATCGTAAAATCCATCCTCATTGACGCGTATTCAGTTAGGACTCAGTATGAGGAACCTAACCCTTGGAG
Source organism: Neobulgaria alba (assembly GCA_003988965.1). NCBI lineage: Eukaryota > Fungi > Ascomycota > Leotiomycetes > Helotiales > Gelatinodiscaceae > Neobulgaria > Neobulgaria alba. The sequence continues at coordinate 267,501 of QYAM01000018.1, forward strand.
TGCGAATGAAGCTGCGCGAATTACTAGTGCTTACAAGTCATTGGTGGGCGTCTTTTGCTGGTCCTCGAAATCAGATGTGGTTATGCAGAATGAAAACGAGGATGAAGATCTAGTTGCTAGGAACTTAGTACGAGAGATTCAGATTATGGTAAAAAGCTTACAGTGGCAAGAACGTGGTTACAAAACTATGAAAGAGTTTCTTCTGAGCCTCGGGACTTGTTTACTGCCTGATGGATCCTACAATGGATTCTTTGTGCAGAAATTTGGATTGGAAGAGGTAGAGCAACTTTCGTCAACGATTATTGGAACTTCGAAAACACAGAAGCGCGGGAGAGAGAACTCAACGGCCTCAGATGATGGCAGTGACGTGTCTTCGATCTTGAGAGGCTCGAGGCCAACTAGCTCAAGAAACTCACCTCTCCTCCACATATTTCAGGTCGATCCATCAATGAGTTACAACATTTCTGAGGAGGATCTCTCAGATGGCCTTTTAAATCAAACATCGAGCCAAATACTACCCCAACAATCAGAAATCACGACAACCTTCATTCCCAGTCCTCAGAGCTCTGGTTCCCACCTCAGCATGAGAGGAAACTCTCCATTTACATTTATTGGCCACGACCAAAGTTCGGTTCGTGGGCGAAAGGGGGCTTTGGATCCGGAAGTCTCGAAGAAGGTTAGAGAAGTTCGAAGATTAGGAGCTTGTTGGAATTGTTGGGTCATGAAGATGCCCGTGAGTCTACCGCAGCTATCGCAAATAAGAAGGACCAAGTGCTGATTAGATTGACCAGTGCTCGAGTGGAATTATTTGTAACAGGTGCTCGAAGAACTCTACGTCGCCGACAAAGGGTCTTTGCAATAGAGGTTCTTTTGCAGGCTGGACTGATTTCCTTTTTCCAGGTAAGTCTGGGTGAACTATATACACGGGGGTAAAATGTTAACATGGCTTCACAGAATACCTGACGGTGCCTTACACTGACGCGGCGGTTTTATCCTATATTTCCGAAAACTTTCACACCAATACTGGCCAAGAGTTTGAAGCTGAGCTGACATGGGGTGGCTCAACAGTGATGAAGCTAACTGTTACCTCTTTCATTCCTACCCAAACTTGTATTGCGCAATTGCCCTACAAGAGCCAAAATGGAGACCTTTTAAGTGTGGGATCGTTGCCAATAGGCGTTTCCGATACGAGTAATTTGGAAAAGCTTAACCTCCAACGGCTGGATTCTACACTTGCAACATCGAACAATCCTTATTATGCGTCCAATGATTCTTTGTCTAAAACAGCGAAGGCTGCTATGAAAATTCTGGTTCGCTATAATGCTGCTTCTCTATGTGTAGGCACCCAGCACATCTCAATCTAGTTTTATAATGCTAATACTCTAAGTAGGTAAATCCTCTCATCCACGAACTTCTTCTACTTTACCTAGCAACAAGATCACTGGGTTCCCCACTTATCCTAATGGATCCTTCAGCCTCCAAAATTGCCGAGAAGCTCCAAGTAGAACCGGATAACACGAGTTTATTTTCATCTCGACTGCTCAGCATCCAACTCAAAAATGCCATGTACAGATTAGTCCGAAAAATGGCCAACAACTCCTTTACCCAACTTGAGAAACTCATACGCGGACGGGAGAAATCAACATGGCCAGTTTGCTTCGCATCGATTTTACTACTCTGTCTAATTATGGAGCAAGTTCAAGTTCTGGCCGAGAACCACATTACAGCTGCAAGAATTCCAGATTCCGAGAGTGTTCTAGGCTTGGCAGACGAACCTGAAAAGTCGAAGAATCTGCTTAAAAATATCCCTTTCACGCAATTAACACATCTGTTTCATGGATTATATCGTACTGCCAAACCAGATACTGGGATAAATCCTTTCAGAGATGGTTTTGAAAATGAATTAGGATTTGATGATGCAGTAATGGGGATGATTGAGGATATTAAAAGAGATATTTTAGGTGATGGTGAGTAACATGGGGAAATCGTACGAGTTGTGGCAAATGCTTACGTCGACAGTGGATACGACAATTGAGGTATCGAATAATGAAGAAACACCGGATAATGCACCCTTGAAGGGTTCTGGTTATCTAATCTCTAGGTTTTTGGGAGGGTTCCTGGATCTTGATAACAGAATTTAATTTTACGAAGGGCTTAGGTAAGGGTTACGTGGACCATGTAGGTTTATATAAGTGGGAGTTTGCGAGAAGACGACCAAATTCATGATGTAACCCAAAAACTTTGAAGACGGGAATCTGATTTGGGATGGATATTCTCTCCCATTCAAATTGATTCGGGATATGTGAAGGAATAAAAGGAGAAAAAATCCATATTTGGTAAAACAATATTAAAATAAACTAAATAACAAATAATCCTAAAAGGCGAGAAGTACATCATCGGAATAGCTATCTAGTCGGTGGAATCGGGGTGTATAGTTCCCTTAGCCCTCGTCAGAGAAGGGCGTGCAGGGCTCAAAGAGGGATAACCCCGTCGGAAAACAACTAGCGATAACCTTAATTGATCAACCCCAATATACCAAAGCTCCTAACGAAGTACGCTTACAGTAATAGAGAATATACTAGTTAGATATTCCAACTCCAATTTTGAGAATTGTGGCTCGGGATGCTTCTCGAGCTTTTTCTTTCTGTCATGTAAGACCTCGTAAACCTACCATACTGCCCTTGCATACAATCTTTTGGTGTCTCCTCATGCGCCAAGGCTTCCAACTATCTGTCATGCCAAGGGTGGGAGGAACGGATTTTGAAGCCTCTTATCTTTTTGATGACCGGTCAAATGCGGGGTAGGGTAGATTCGGGATGTCCGATTATGGAGAATAAAATGGTAAATGGGTGACATCGTCATTGCATTCTACTCGCGGCGGCCTTTTTTTTATGTACGATTTACGAACTATCCAATTAAGATGCTTGCTTCGCTTTGTGCCTTCTTTATTCAGGTAGCTCGAGTCGAGGGATTGGATTCTTGAGTAACGGTATCGTATACTTTCATGTCGTGGATTGTCTTGGTGACCGGAGAATGGGATGAGTTGTCGGACCGCTTCGGAGGGGGGGTGAAGTATAAGTATAGTTGAATTCAAAACACTTTTTCATGTTTTGATGTGTATTGTGGTCAATACTCCTTTATTAAAAATCTGTTTAAGTTGTCTCACTACTAGACATCCGCTAACATGATTTATTTTTCAAAGCCAGCTCTATCTGCTGTCTCTCTGCTTATTGGCATCACAACAGGAATTTCAATAATTCCCCGTCATGAATCCATTAAATTTGAAGAAGACATCACCGTCGAAGCAAATGGCATGGCAAATATCCACATCAGCTACTCTCTTCCCGTCAGCGGATCATTCTCTCTTCATTATGGACCTTGCTCTTCTTCCCAGCCGCTCAAAAAATCTCATCATCACCAAATCGGAGAAACACCGATTGGAGATCATCCTCTAGCAAGAAGAAATTCTCAATGGAAAGATAGCAGACCAGAGAAATTCGTTTGGCTTGTTCCTGAAAATACTGTCGATGGTGGTTGTTTGTTTGCTTATTCGGGAGAGGCTCTTGTAGGAAGATCAAAGAGTGTAAATGTTGTGAAGAGAAATATGAGGAGAGGAATTGTACTTGGTGATATTGGTGATGCTGAGGGTCCATGGTTTGATGGAGTGGCCTATCTCAAGGATAAGGAGCCTGATAGTGTTTTCGTTGCTCAGGCTAAATTGAAGACGATTGGTATTTTGGGAGGTGGTATGTCGGGATTAATGAGTTCTGTAAGTTCTGTCACATGATCCGAATTCATGGGAAAGGACCTAATGAGATTTTAGTTATTGCTTGATTCGGTAGGATTCCATAATTGGAAAATCATTGAGGCCTCTGAAAGAATTGGTGGGAGAGTTCATACTGCCTATTTAAATGGTACTACACGTGATGATTATCAATATCAAGAGATGGGGCCGATGAGGTTTCCTGTTAGCTTGACGTTGGGTAATGATACTGTGGAGATTAATGATCATAAGATGGTTTTCCAACTTGCAGATACTCTTAATGCCATGAATGGAGGCAATACCTCTGATTACGCAGTCAACTTTATCAAGTAAGTCTTCCACTCACTGACCACGTATTTCATCTACTGACCAATTTTAGATGGATCCAAGCCAGTCCAAATACTCCAGCTTCAACTTCAAAGCGTCTTCCAGATGGAACAATTCCAAGAAAATCAGATATTGCTGCAAACTCTTCCTTAGCTGACAACGTTGAATTGACTTACTCAAACGTCACAGCTGTGAAGGCCGCTTCAGCAGCATTTTATGATTGGCTGAACCTTACGGATTCGAAAATAGCAGCTGCAGCTGCCAACATCTTCACCGCTCATAAAGCTGCTGTTGAAGCTGGTTACTTGGACTTTTCTCCGTCAGGATATATTCGTTATCGATTGAATACTGATCTTAATATCACCGATGAAGTTGATTCTTTATCGGGTGATTACGATTCTTGGTACTATGATAGTATCTATTTTAGTGCAACTGATTGGAGGACGATTGATAAGGGGTTGACTTCTCTGCCGAGAGCTTTTGGTCCTTTGGTCTTTAACAGGACAATGTTCGGTACTGCTGTTCGTATGTATTCCTTATTTAAAGAAGCTGCTTCAAGCTATCCTCTTACTTAATCACAAACTAACAACTATGCAGAGGAAATCTCCTACAATGCTACTACAGACAAAGTGACTGTCGGGTATCGCTCAGACCCATTCTCAATCAAGCCCGAAACCATGGATTTTGACTATGTCATCACCGCAATTCCCTTTTCAAGAGTTCGTCTCATGCGTCTACCACCCTACTCTTCCCTCCTCAGCAGGGCGATTAACACCCTGAACTATGACCCATCATGCAAAATCGCATTGCAATACAAGACCCGTTTCTGGGAACATCTTGACAAACCTATCTTCGGAGGATGTGGTTCTGTCGATATCCCAGGTATCGGCAGTATTTGCTATCCATCCTACAAAATAAATAGTACCGGTCCTGGCGTCCTCCTTGCAACATATATCTCCGACAATGGACTCTCCCGTGCCGTTGGTGCCTTATCAGACGCCGACCATGTTGGTCTCGTTCAAAGAGCTATGATCGAAACCCATGGCCCAATTGCCGAGGAGCAATTCACTGGTTCTTATGATAGACATTGTTGGGAACACGATCCTTTTGAGATAGGAGCTTGGTGCTCTCCTATTGCTGGACAACAAGAGTTGTATTTACCAGCTTATTTCAGAACGGAGTTCAAGACCGTTTTTGTGGGTGAGCATACGAGTTATACTCATGCTTGGATTTGGAGTGCGCTTGAGAGTGCGGTTAGAGGTACTACGCAGTTGTTGCTTGATATGGGATTGGTGGATGAGGCGAAGGCTATTACGAAGACTTGGATGGCGAGATGGATCAGTATGTGAGATCTTTATGATGAGGAATAAAGCTTGAAAAGGGAAGGATTAATTTTGAGGAGGCCAGGGATTATTGAAGGATGAATAATCACAGTAATATATCGAAAGCTTCGCTCATATCTTTTTAGTTTGTTGATGTAGAGTCTAAGAGTTGTTTGAACTCTTTCCCTTCTGTTTCGCTTACGGCCTCGGGATTGTGTTTCTCGTTCCAGTGCCGTTGCTTGGCAACCAGTCTTTTTCGATCTTAGAGGAAATCACTAGTTACATTCCTCTAACGCCCATTGGTCCGCGGTGATTGGTGATTGAGTGTTATCTGCCTTGCTTAGCCTAGGAGGCTGTGAGGTTGGTGTTACACCAGGCTGAATTGACTTCTTGCTCTGGAACGCAATCAATAACGCAGCTAAGAGTTCAGGTTGCTTTGCAATTGTTTCTAGAACGAAGCCTTCCTCTATTTATTTTCTTCTCTCTCCCATCTTGGAGATTCTGTCATAATTAAAGTCTGTAGAAAAGCACAATACGATAAGAGATCCTTCAGAGCCTCGTCTAAGACAGGAGTAAGAACATTTTGTCATTACGAAGACCGTGATTAATCGTTCCTAACGCTAATACTCTAAAATTAGGCATAATTGGCTCAATAGAGCACCCTCAGCGGCTAGCTCCTGGGCACGACAACCCTACAGTGAAGAAAACATGCCACCAATGGATCGCGCTCCAACATCTCCAAACAGAAGCTTATGGTCTCGAATCCGACTCCGGAGACCACGCCAGGAAACGCAACAAATATTCCAAGAGTCACCTATTCAACCTTTACCACTCGTGAACCTTCCATCTCCAGAGTCCTTCGAACATCCACAATATCCTCCACCCCAATCTTTCCTCAAAGGAAATGACGGCTTTAGAATCATACTTGCGGCAATAAGAGTGGCTCTCTATATGCTGGCTATCTATCTCGCACAAATCTACGATTTCATATTCGGAGACGAAGAAACGGTTTATGTCACGTACACTGAGGATGTTTCGGGCAAGGGTAGACCAACATCTTTATACGCTGCAACAAATATATTTTCGGCCGAGCCGGAAAGGTCTAAGATTCCAAGTTTTGCAGCAAAATCAGGGATTTTCGGAGCAATGTTTAGGTGGGGTTTGGGTATTGAACCTTATGTTTGGGTTGTGAACAAATATCATGAGGAGATCACGGTTGTGGTTTCGCGATTTGGTCCTGTGAGGTTGCTAAGTGGTGGAGGGGTAACTGCTGGTCCTACCGGCGGTGGACTTGATATCGAAACTATTGTTAGTTTTTCTCTTTTGCCCCTTATTTAAGTCTCCTCATATTAGATTCTACCTGGAAGATATGAACTTACCTAATCTCGTCCTCAGACATTCGTAGCACCAGCCACCTCGAAAGTCCTTGCATCCTTGAAACATAACGATGGAGCTTCCCGTGCAGCCTTTCCTCTATGGACTAGAAGGAATGGATTTGGTGTGATAAGCATCTTTCGAGGGAGAGATAAAAATTTGATTATTGAAAATGATAGGATTCCGGCCGGGGCTACCGCTTATTTTGATAATCGGCCTGACTTAGAGATTATCGACTATTATGGGATGAGAATTCATCATGGGCCGAGATGGAGCGAAAAGCCTAGAATCGAGCGATTAAACACATAATGGAGACCTTGGCGGAGCTATGAAATAGAGGTCTAGCAGAAGCTTTTGGGCAACGCAAAGAGGAAGAAAGAGAGGTACGAGTTTTGCCAAATTTGGCATGATTGCCTGCATAATTGTGTATTACTATGAGGAGTACTAGAATATCTCTTTCATACCATGAATAATTAAACCCCTTCTTGAGCTACTTTAATTAAAAAACTGATCAAATTATATACTACCTATACAATTCTTAATAACGAAACTCTAGGGCGCTTAGAAATTAATTGTACTCCCATCTAATTTCTGACCGCTGCCTCACATTTCCAAGGGTAATCCGAGGCTCTAGAGGACCTAAAGTAAACCTGAATAGTTAAAGTCTCGTGGTTGTCTCTTTTAGTCTAGCCTCGGAGGCTCAAGTAATGTGTGTCGCAGAGGAAAACTAACATAGGGGCAACTATTATACGGCTAAAAATGATATATTTACGAAATACACTTCTGGGAAGTACAACAACCAAACGACAAGAGTGCCAGCTTGCAGCTGGTACGTCTGCTTCAAACAGTACTAATTTCATAAGAAAATTAGGAGTAAAAGTTGTTACTCCAAATTAAATATCAATTGCTTGAAGAGCTTCTAAAACATATCGTTTTAAAAATGTTGATTTTCAAAAGTTCCTGCGCTACTAGTCCGTGACCTTCTTTGCCTTCCTTTGCACCCACTCACTAATATCAGCAAAGACACCTAATAAATGTTAGCGAATTAGAATTCATATAGAAAGGGGGGGAGGGTGGATGTGGAAGTGGAACAGGGCAGTACCTTCTTTCTTGCTCTACAATTTTCGCTATGTCTCTTCAAATTAGCTTTTCATTTCCAGAAGTTCTTCATCTTTCTTGTCTAATCTTGAATTCATTGATCTTTGGTCCTCCCTGTATGTCCTTTCAAGTTTGGCGTATTCTTTTTGCTTTTTCTCGGGTAGTTCAGCTTGCTCTTGTAGCTGTTTCTGGATCTGCTTAAACTCCGCTTCTCTCTCTGCTTGTAAAGCTTGAAGGTCTGCCTTAAGCCGCTCTTACGTAGCGGCAACCTGTCCGACCTTCTCTTCCAGTTCTTGTTTAAAATCACGTATTCTCTGGGCACCCTCGTCCTTCTCTCATTGTCATTTTCAAATCCTCCTCTAAATCTTGCGTCTCCTTTTTATGCTTACGACGCTCGAGTATGATGTCTCCATTGTTTTGCATGCCAGCTTGGGTCTCATCTAACTCCCGACCTTCTTTAACTATTTCTTTATGAATATCCAAAGTCACTTGTTGCCGTGTCTGAATGAAGGTATTGATGATATTTATTGCAGACTCCCTTTTATTTTAGTATCAGACGATCTTGCTGCCCTTATCATATATATAACCCTAAAACTCATCAGTATTGATAAGATCTTTTTCGCGTTCAGTTCCATCCTTTTCATTGACCATATCCCAAAAGGTTGTAGCAAGAAATACATTTTCGACCCAGTTGGGTCCACAAAGCTTTTGAAACATGAAAATATTTCGTTTTGGCGAACCTTGCATTCGAGGACCTATGATTCGATAGGGATAAATCATCCCACTCAGCCGAATATTTTTCTTATAGGTTGCGCCCAGGCACTCGGCAATATTTCTAAGCACCTCGGTGTCTCTGCGTTCGGTGTCATCAAAACCAGGAGTGTCAATCAAATGAACTCTGAACCCTTGGCATGAAAAATCCCAAACATCATCCTCTTGCGTACCTAAGAAATTACTACTATATAATTTTCTTTACAAGGGGATGGGATATGGATAATAATTATGGTTATTCAAAATATAACTAAGTCCACTTTCTTATGAATTATAATTATATCTATTTCTATAACGGCGCTCGCACAGAAAAAACAAGTGGATTTCTAAATGTCTACAGTAGGTAGTGAAACCATTTTTACACTTAACACTCTATGATTGTATCTATTGGGCCTCCATTTGCGGACACTAGAACGATTGCGGCCTAGCTAAATCTTCAGATCTCTGCATCGATTTGCGCGTAGGGTCGCATTGAAAATGTATTGACCAAAACGGGCGCATAAGCGGTTACATTTGCATGTAGAGATGCCTAACCCCGCTTTCCAACACATTCACGAACTTCAAGATATCACCTGCAATATCAAATACTTTGATAATATTATCAATACCGCAAAATTCCAGATGGGGACTCCCTCTCCATATACCCTTCATAACTACGAGGAGCGCATTGCTCATATTGTATGGGCAGCTCACATCCTGCACTATATCAGTGGTGACCGAAGTCAGACTGGGCTTCTTCCCGAACTTGACACTGATGAAGACTTCAACGCAGATGAGCTAGATGCTGAGACACAGAACGATGTAATTAACACCGCTCCTGTCAACTCGGTTCGTTCCAAATTTCTAGACTGTGTTGCGGAACTGCTATCCCCATCTAAGGGCTGGGATTATGTTGTCTCTGCAGGGCTACGAGAGTCGGTAGAATGCGTTGAGTTGGATGCTGCGAGAAACGATGGATTTAATCAGACCGTTGGATCCAAGGGAGGAGAGCCGTTGATTCAAGAGGGGAATTTGTGGTATATTAGTCAATTACAAAAATATCTTGCAACTGATGAAGGTACGCACTTCAACTAAGTCGATTATGTACCTGTACAGAATACTGTATATCTTACTATGCATTCATAGATACTTGTCATACTGCTCTGAGCGGATTCGATTTAGCGGTCATCAACTTTCATCGCAATCGAGTCGACTACTGGATAACAGTAGCAAGGGAGTATGTTGCAACTCTACCTTCACTCCAAGACTACAAGGAATGCCCTACTGCCGAGTCTCAAGAAGCTGCCGAAAAATGGATCGATGTTATTGAACTGTTGAATCAAAAGAAACGAGATGCATCAAGGGAAATGATCGTTCAGAAGACCTACAAGTGTATATCCTCTGACAAGGCTTTCGAACTTTTACAAGCAATATTCAACCCTCACCGAGGCTTGAGACTATGGAGGATCCTTCGACTGATTGCCAAGCCTATCTCCAATTCTCGCCTCCTCAAGCGCATAGCATCTTTCCTTTCCAACTTTCAAAAGGTCAAGATAAATCTAGTCCCGCCAGTGCCGAAAACACAGCTCAAAAAAGGGTATTTGGTTGACATCGTAACTGCTTGGTCTCGACTATGTTCGGTCACTCCATTAGCATCTGAGCTTCGAAAGCTTTACCCCTTTAATGAAAATTTTAAGCTTGATTGTGGACAAATCATTAGCAGCCATGCAGAAGTCCAACTATTACTTCATTATGAGAATAATAAGCTACTCACGCCAAGTATCGACTACTTTGGATGTAGTAAGAAGAGTTGCCTGTTATGTGAAGCCCTCCTCCAGTCTACAGCTCAGTCAATATCTACCAGAGGACGTCATGGCATCTGTTATCCTCAGTGGGCCGTTCCATTCACGCAATCCAAGGTCATTTTGGATTCCCTACAGCTTCTAGAGAATTTCATCGTCAGTCGAATCAAGATGCACCTAAAGGATCAAGCTGATAAGACGCTTCTTCCCCAAGTCCCTCAGTCTACGGTTGCCTCAAATGTCCCAACTTCATCACTGGAGGAGATTTCAAGGAAGGCGGGGATAATAAAGTCCTTTGAAGAGAGTCGGCAAACACTTGCAAAGCAACTAAGTATAATGTAAGCTAAATTCTCCACGGGTGCTGTGTTAGTTTATAGAAGCTAAATAATCCATAAGAGATGGTCAAAATTCGGTATCAGCTCAGGGTACCCGGCTTTCCAATTCTTGCGTGATGTGTAATACTTCGCCGGCACAAATATGCACACGTTGCAAAAATTGCTATTATTGCTCACGCGAGTGCCAAGAGAGCGACTGGCCTTGTCATAAGATTATGTGCAAGCAAATGTCGAGTCTGAGTCCTCGGTCATCTCCAAATCACAAACTCGCCATATTTTTCCCCGAGACTGAGGAAAAACCAACCCTCATCTGGATCGAGTGTTGTCGTGAGGTTTCCTCAGAAGATGGACAATATGAAAGTGCGAATACACGTCCTCTCCTTGGAAAGGATGACCCGTTCCCTGGAAGGTTGATAATCGAATACAACCCTAAGCGCGACAAGGTCCTTGGTTTCGGAATGGCGTCCTGGGCGTTCAAGAAAGAAGGATACTGTATTGAATTGGCTATTAGGGAAGGGTTCCTTAAAGATGGATCAAAGCTTAATCGCAGTATCATGAAGTCAGCGAAAACGTCAAGTACAGTTCATCATAGATGGTCGGGACCGATCGTTGCAATGAGACGGCTGCCTACTGAGTTTTATGAAGACATCACATTAGGGGACTTTCGACATATTATTGACTATTTTGTCACCTATAACAGTTCTGAAGTACGAGAGATTACCAATCCTCAAGCCGCTCTCGCTACACCTAGGGCCATCCGCGGTGTGAAGATTTGCTGTTATGGCGAAATCAAACTCCATGGAGCGGAACCGTATGTGCCAGTTGAAGTGCCACTGGTGCATCCCATCCGCGGATTCTATGAGTCGGAAGTATCGCCTATCTCGAAGATTCTTGGAAGGCCGATCCGGTTGTGGAAGTTTCGCGACCTCGAAACATGGCTTGACCCTCCCGGCTGGGATGGGAACTTGTGTGCTGATAGCAATCAAGACGCTGCTTTTTTAATGATGGGAGCCGACCTCAGAAAGAAAGACTGGGGATGGGCACCCCTCTATTGGAACAACGAAATTGGTAACGTTTTGGTCATTTATGATGACGAAACTGATCTTCTTGTGGAAGAGCTAAGGCTGATGTGTTATTTTACACGACGAAAGCTCCAGCCATTGTTCGAAGATTCTATGAGAATGGGGCTTGTTTCGAGGACGAAGGAGGAAGTCTTGAAGTTCATTACGCGTGAGAATATGGAGAAATTTAAGAAGGAGGCAGAAGATAACAAGGGAGCGTTCGCTGATGCCATATGAGCCCTCTGAAACATTTTTATTGTATTCGTCTTAATTTTGTAGGAACTCGGGGCAATGCTTCATTTCTAAGATGTTCGCATATTTTTATGTCTATATATAGCTCGTATTAGCGTAGTGACTGCCTAGGTCAAAAGACGAAAATGGGAAACACTTATGTCGATATTCTAATATTGAACCAACTGTATCAAGGCTTGTAAATGGGCTCTGCTCGATAGGATTCCTCGTAAATCACTTCTAAAAATTATATATAAAGAATATTCTACTAGAACCTATTGCTTCCAAATGCTCTTGGTAGTAGTGGGGTAATATTAGGGTCTTTAGTCGAATAACTAGTATTTTCTAGTAGTGTATAAAGATCTTACCTTTATCAAGATTTCTACCCTTCTCACGTTATAAAACAACTAAACTCTATACTACCTATACAAACTTATAAATGCTCGATATATTAAATTTATATCTTATACTCTAGGTAGGTATTTAAATTACGAATTAAAATATATTAGCGAGCTGCCGATTTAATTAATTATTGCTCAACTCATTCGCGAAGTAGTGAGTAATATAGAGCAACTTAATACACATATTTTTATTATTAATGTTTAACTTGACGTTGCCTGTTTTTAGTGAATGAATTCTTCTAATGCACAACGTAGCCTCTTAAAAAACTGAGATTCAAACATAAGGCTTCTGAAATATTTCGTTTGATATTGATTGAGATATAATGAATTTGAGATCGGTTTCAGTTTCGAAAAATTATCATATATGTTAGCATATATAGGATACTAGACGATATTAGTTATTTAGCCATTATTGGGTCCTTGGCCACCTTGTTACCTACCGTTGATTATGTTCTGGAATTCATGGTTGATAGGCGGATGCTGGAATTAGCTTGTCTGCACAGTATTCTAAATCTCTTCTTTCAATACAGTATTTCTACCTAATAATATTAAAGTCCTTCGCTATATCTTGCTAGTCACCAAATTCATAAGAAAGGTTTCTATCAACATGGGCCAAGACCACAATTCTTTCCAACTAAAACAAACCCCATCTCCTCTACGGTAAAACCCCACTCTATTCCAAATCCCTCAACAACCTCTCAACCCACCTCGTCCTCGCCTCCCTCGAAGCCCTACTAACCTCCGCCCCCTCCACCAAAATATCAAACCCATGAAACCCCCCTGCCCAAACATGCAACTCAGCCTGAACGCCATCCCTCCAAAGACCCTGCGCATACAAAATCGCCTCATCTCTAAAAACCTCCGCACTCCCCACATCAATAAACGTATTCGGTAAACCCATCCAATCCCCATTCCTCCCCGGTGCATCATATATCCTAGCATTCCCATCATCCACATGGCCATCACCTAACAAACATTTCCACCCAAATAAATTACTCCCTCTACTCCAAGCCCCCTCATCAATAAACTGAAAACTAGAATTGGAATTACACCTATCATCCAACATGGGACAAACAAGTATTTGTCCCTTCACACTCACCACCTTCCTATCTCTAGTAGCCAAAACAGTACCGGCAGCCAAACCACCCCCAGCCGATCCACCAACAACAACAATTCTCCCAACATCAACATCGATTTCCCGAGAATGTTCAAACATCCAAACCAAAGCTTTATAACAATCTTCCACGGGTACCGGAGCAGGAAATTCAGGGGCATAATGATATTCCACACTCACAACAACAATGGAGAATTTCTCAACCCAATCGAGTACGGCTCCTATACCCATGAATCGATTTCCGGCTATCATTCCTCCTCCATGGATATATAAAAACCCTGGTTTCCCTTTCCCTTTTTCTTTTTCCTCATTTTCACCCTTGCTTTTCTTATCGTTTGATTCATTTAAAGATGGTTCCAGTGGGCGGAAAATCGAAATCATAATAGGATCATTAAACCCATCAATAATCCTCTCTTCATGAATAACTTTTCGATTCTGAAGTGTATATTCAAGTGTAGGCGCCGAAGCAGATCGTATAAATGGAATCATTTCTGTGGTTACGGAACCATTGAATCCTATTGTTTTCAAGATTGATTCGAGCTCGGTGTCGTAGGGTGGTTTGAGAATTGAGGGTGTTGTTGGGGAAGACATGTTTGTTTGGTTCTTTTTGGAGAGAGAGAGAGAGGGAAGTTTATTGGAGATGATATTTGGTATTGAGAATCGTAGTGAATGCTAGGAATGAAGAATAAACTGAAGATGAAATCATACTTTTCAAAAAGAATTAACACTCAACTTATATACTCCTATTCCCATCCCCATCCTCATCGGTCATAAAGCTGGAAATAAGCGAGTAAACATCGTAAAACGTATTCCCACTCGCTTAACCACGGAAATATGGAATTAAGGTTTCTCCCCCCCCACGCCCGATTCAGAACCAATTCTTATCCAAGGAAAAGTAAGCTGACCCTTTCCCTCAACCATTGTTACAAAAATCCTAATATCTCCGTGCCGGGGTTGGTGAAATAAGCACGCTTACGTAGCGAGACAGACCTCGGAGGAATCATTATCCCCGGGGATAGGTTGCACGGGAACAGAACTCTCTAAGGGACTTCGGGTGTGGCCGGCTGGGTTTAGTAAGATTCCCGTGCATTTTGGTGCGATTTTAAGTGTCTACGAATTGTGCAGATATAACATATACGGATAGTGACAAGCGCATAGAGTGGAATGGTTCGCACAAGTACTTTTGAAGATTTTGATGAATAAATTTATGTAAGTGGTATCTAATTGCTGTATTCCCCTCTTGCGCACGAATATCAAATACATCGACGCCTCATTTCATCCTAATGCGTAAATTGTCTTCCTCCCAAAAGTAATAACTACAATAATCGTTAACGCCATATACCTTCCATGTATGCTTTTGATCCCCAGTCCGGCCTCTACCTCAACCTCTCCCAAACCTCCGATCAAACAAATTCAACACAGCCATCACACTCGCTGCTTCGATTTCCATTGGTGCTCTACTGGGTCTATTTGGCGATGCAGTTATTAATCTACCTACCCAGGTACCTAATTCATCGGTCGCCTGATCGAAATTCTTATGTGTAGCAAGAGTCTTATATGTATCTGCACAAGAAAGACTTGGTGGTGGTTGAGAAGAAGCTACAACCGGTAAAGACTTGCAGCATCCGCCACCACTGGAATTACCGCCACAACAACCTTCTGGAGTTGAGCTAGCGGAGGATGAACGGATCGCTGCTAGAGAACGACAGAAAAGACCGGATTTTGGGTCCAATTGACACTGTTGACAAGTTCCTGGTCCGTTGATGCAGGAGTTTAATGCTGGAGGTGGTGCAGCAGCAACTGGTCTGTGCATGTGAGTTGGGTGGAGAGAAGGGATTTTCATAAATGTTCCTTCGATGTCTGAATCTGATGGAGGTGGGGTAACTTCATTCAAGAGTGGGGGGAGTCGATGTTCATGACTTTGACTCTGGTCTTGGTTGGAGTTTGCTACGGCGGCTGCTTCGGCACACACACAGTATGTCCCCTCCTCACAGAAGCCACACGACTCTACTGATGGTCGCGCTGCTTGCATCTGCGATTGCTCTTGAGGTGGTTGATATGGTTGAGCAGGCTTTGATGAGAATTGTGCTGTGAAGTCCATTTCTAGCGGGGTGGTTGGCTCTGACTGCCGTTGACGCTTCTCCGAGTAATTATCCGTGGCTGGTGAATGTGATCTCTTCAGCTCGAAGGGCCCAGTCATTTCTGATGCAGCTCTAATGGTCTCAGCCAGACACTCGCAATGAGTATCTGGACTACATTTCCCGCACCCAGAACTTGAAATTGCAATTGTTTCCTCAAGACACGCACAGCTCCCTGTCGTCGCGGTGGTGCAACTTCCACATCCTAGGCTTACCACCTCGGCTTCAGCAGGATAATCTTGATATCGAACAGCCTCCGGTACTGGCGCTGGCTGTGGTGCCTTTCGTGGTGTTCGTAAATTCCTTGGCGGTAGAGGCACTGCTTCTGTCCCCGTCGTCCTCGCACCATTCCGTAAATATGCCAATTCCGCCAACGCAGCCTCTTTCTCCTTCCTCTCATACTCTGCAATCCGATCTAGCGTATCACATCTTAACCTCCACGAATGAATCTCCCCACTGTATTTGTGCACATCAGTTTCCAGCTTCGTGATCTTATTCTTCATCTCCCCCTCCCTCTTCTGCTGGTCCTCCTTCGCCTCCTCCAACTGCTCTTCCAATTCTCCCACCCTCGCTGCCCTCCTCTCCCTGAACGCCCTTTGTGCAGCTCTATTCTGAGCCTTCCGTTTCGTAGGAGGAGTATCCGTCGCAGGTTTCCGACCAGGCTTCGGTCTCGGTGGAATCACCCATTCCTTAGAAGTCATGAGCGACGGGGTCGCCGCCCCCATCGCAGGAGCGATTGACGCCATGCTCGAGGAGCTCGAAGTCTTGATAGCCAGGGGATGAGGATGGGGTGCAATTGCTGGAGGGGATCCTGCAGACGACGGGGTTGACACCGCGGGTGACGCCATGTCGCTAAGTTTCCAATCTTCCGCCGGAACCCAAACAATGGCAGTCTGAAGATGCGAGTTCCCTTCCACGACAGCAAAACCCTCAAGATTCGAAGGAAGCAGGTTCAATTGTTCGCTGGGGCTGGCGGGGAACGCCTGGAGGTCAGGAATTGGGAAAGAGCGGAACAGAAATTGATCTTGAGTTATCTGATCCGCTGATTATGCACCTTGATCTACTAGCGTGCCGAATTCGGATGCCCATCCAGTCTGAACCGTGCGAGCGCTCCCGGCTCCAATCACATCCGCTATCGACAGCGTTCTCATCTGATAGCGGGCCCTGATGAGGAGTCGACAAACTTGGCAGAGGGAGGAATTGACTCATCTTTAGGTAAATGCCGGCCGAGCGAGGGACGCCTGTACAGACCGGATATTGAGAAAAACGTCACGCACGAAACGCGTCGGAAAGAGACCCCAGAACATTCCAGCCAAAGATTCAGAGAAGTCTATGGGAAGAGCCAGACAGGAGAACCAAAAATGAGCAAATTCTTCTTCGGAGGCGGCTCAGCAAGCCAATCCTCAGACGACGAGGAAGACAATCTTCCCTACCCTGAAGCCCTCCCACGCAGCGATTTTCTAGCCCCCTCCTTCGACGCACCAACCTACCTCTCCACTCTCTCAGACCGGCATCAGACACTCGAAGATCTCCGCTCCGATCTCCGAGAACGGTCCCAGGCGCTCTCCAAAGAGTTGCTGGATCTGGTGAATGCTAATTATGAGCAATTTTTAAGTTTGGGAGGCGATTTGAAGGGGGGGGAGGAGAAGGTTGAGGATGTTAGGGTGGGGCTGTTGGGGTTTAAGAGGGGGGTGGAGGATGTGAGGGGGAAGGTTCGGGAGAGGAAGGTGGTAGTTAGGGGGTTGTTGGGGGAGAAGAAGGAGGTTGCTCGGCAGATCGCTGTGGGGAGGAGGCTGTTGGAGGTCGATGCTAGGTTGGAAGAGTTGGAGGATAGGTTGATGGTTTCTTCTCTTGGGAGACCTACTAATGATGAGGATGAGGATGATTTCTGGGAGGACAGTGAGGATTCTGATGAGGAAGAGGATGAGCTTGCTGCTGAGGGTATTGTTGGTGGTACTAGTTCGAGAAAATTGCAAGCGCTGGTCTCTGATTATAGGGACGTTGAGAGCTTGTGTGAGAGTGTGGGAGCAGATCATCCTTTCATTGTGGCTCAGGATGCGAGAATGCAGAGAGTGAGGAATACTATCCTCTTAGATTTAAGTACAGCACTTAAACAGACACCACCAAGAGGGGAGGCCGGTAAGACCAAGTTGGTCAGACTACTGGGAATCTACAGAGAACTAGGAGCTGGGGACGAGGCAGTAAAGGTACTTAGAGATCTAAGATCACGATAGCATTTCAAAAACCAGCATAGCACGGAGTTTAAAAGGTTTCTTAGAGACAAAGTCCATTTGTTGGAAATATGATACATTTGCTTTGATAATACATCTCAAGCAAAAACTTGCAGGTCCTTCGCAGTGATAGATGTCGACGGGCCGCTGACATTCCCAGTCAACGGGAAACCAGGAGAGTGAGTAGAACTCAACACCACCTCTAATATTTCTTTCGTAGCCTTGTCGCTCAAACGCCCTGCATCCACCTTGACCGCATTCATAAAAATCGTAATGTTTTTCGCCATCTGCTCAGGTGTGAATCCCAATTGTCCAATCGCCATCCTCACCACGCCCATTCGTTCCCTATACTCCGCTCCAGAAGTAAAGTCCTTAATCAAAGCCGCTGGGTCTTTAACCACAGTTCCCGTCTTAGTACTTGGCATCAATTGCTTTGGTCCCAAAATTCTTCCCAGTCCAGCCTTGTTCATTTTCGCCAGGGAATCAAATTGACATAGACACCTATCAAATTCAACTTTCCCCTCCTTAATTAACTCAAAAACTTCCTCCTCTCCAACTAAAAATGCCCCAGCTTCTCTAGCGTCTTTAGCATATTTCGAGTCTGGAGGACAGATAACACAGATTTTGATGTCCGTTTTGACAGGATGGGGTAGTCGTAACCGATTTCGAATAATTGGTCCGTTTTTGGGGGATCGCAATCGTATAGCTAAATCATATTTAACTGATGTTGGTTCTCTTCCAACTTCAAATGCTCTGATGTATCTGTTTATCAACCATCAGCATGAATCTAAACAAGCTACCACCCTATCCATCATCGTAATGAAAATCTATCGGCGGCGGGGAAAGAGAACAAACCTCATAGCATCTAACAACGAAAACATTTCCAAAGGCTTCATATCCGGCTCCGGATACATCGTGCTAACCTTCCTCTTCTTCTTCCTGGCTAACGCAGTCTGTTCCGCCTTCTTCTTATATTTATTCGTCGACACTGACACTGGAGGAGGTTTCTTCGATCGGATAGGTTCCTTGTGGCCTTTCGCAAGTGGTACCGTCGTAGTGAGGAATCGTACAGATGTCACTCGCGCAAAGGGGGATGTATGAAGACATTGTCTGCTCAATTGAGCTAGACAAGGGCGAGCTGTCGCCATGGTCGAGGAGTTGAAGTCTTCACAGTCCTGGAGTTCGGTGCTGGAATTGAGGCCTGAACGAAAATATTGCCTCGTTTGGGACTAGACTCAACACCCCTGCTGATAGAAGCGCGGGAAGCTTTTCGACTTCGAGATGGAAACGATATTGAATTGAAGCACGGTACAATGCTGCTTCCACGATTACAACCGCCTCTACGAGCGGCTATTACCTCAATTGGTCGGTCGGCGGTGGGGGGATGTCAGACAACGGGTTTGCATGAGGCTTTTGGGCAGTTGACAATCAAGCCTTTGGGTTCAACTACGTTCATTCGAGGGGCACATCATTCTCAACAAGGAGCTGTGAATAAGGCGAAAGATGGGCCGGGAAAGAGATTAGGTGCTAAAAAGACTGGAGGTTCGTTATTATCAATTAGGTATCAAAAACCAATCAAATACTAACGGGGAAATTCTAGAACAATATGTTATCCCAGGAAACATCATCTTCCGCCAACGAGGCACCCATTGGTTTCCTGGAGACAACTGCGCTATGGGACGAGATCACACGATTTACGCTACGGAATCCGGATATGTGAAATACTACAAGGATCCGGAACGAAATCCAAAGAGACAATATATAGGTGTTGTTTTTGAGAGGGATCAAGTCCTTCCTCTACCTAGAAATGCAATGAGGAGGCGAAGATTAAATATGGAAGCTGTGAAGATGGAACTTACTCCCAAAGCTGAAATTTCTATCCAGATGGATATGGTTGATGATGGGGGGGCAAAAGAGGGAGTCACGACTGTGAAGAAAACGAATATTCCGGAGAGTAAGGGTGAGGGGAGGGAATTGACGTTGAAGCCGGGATATATGTACAGAGAGTCTAATTGGGAGATTGGAAGGGCGGCGGAGAGGGCGAAGATTGAGGTGAGAGAGTTTGTGCCGGGTGATAGATGGGTTGCTTGGAGGAAGAGACATCTCAGAAGGTCCAAGTCGCTTGAGAAGAGGAATTTGGGGAAGAAATTGAAGAAGAAGTGAGAGGGGTTATCCGTGTACAAATGAGATGTGAAGAAGCAATCAAGAAACAGCTTGCTATATCAATTTCCGCATTTTTGACGTATGTGAATAAATACCATTCTCCGACAAAGATAGTTTATGAGGAAGATATTTAGTCACCTTGAGATCCGATAAGAAGACAACGCCACCAAAAACAATCTCCACAAGCTTCAATCTAGTGATGAGTGAGACATCATGCTCTCTAGGGAAGCAATCAAAAAGTCTCCAATCCAAGCAAAGATACCAATTATTGACGTAGCACGTGACTTACAATCATAATATCATCACATGGTAAAGTCCATTTACGAGCTGTGTACTTATTTTGCAACGTTCATTTGCTATCTATAATCCAAGCCTCTATTCCGAAAATCGATACCCATATTCCTCTACTTTGTTTTACCTGTTGGAATTCCAAATAGCGCCAGCCCCTTTCCGTCACCATGCGCCCTATCAACTCTATAATTGCCTTTCCTCTCCAATTGGATTAAATCTCCAACCTTCAAACTCTTCACATTCTCATCAATGAATTGTTCGGTCGATTTGGCACTCTCCTTATTGACAAAGTCCTCCCAGTTATCTTCTTCCTCGAGCTTGTCTTTGGTGAACAGGTGATCAAATTCCCATACCTCAGCCTTTACAAGCTCTTGTCCGTCTGTGGAAAGCCAGGTGACTTTCTTGTCGGTTTTCTTGACATCTCCCTCAAGATGTAGTTCGAGATCAATGGCAGTGATAGGATTGGAACCAGTTATTGACCGGACGATGGCATTACCCCAGTTCATGAGGGTAATTTCTTCGTCTTGCTTGAACAGCTTCACATCCTCCTGATCGAGAATGAGATTCTTGCTGAAAGCAACCTTCTTGGTACCAATAGCTGGATTCTTTTGGTGCTTTGGCTTGTCCTCGGTATATGTCTTTGCCGGGCCATTGATAAGTGTCGCTTTAACAGCGTTCTTTATCTCAACTGCGGTATGTCTTGGGGCGACTGGATCAATCTCCTTTTTGTTGGAGGCCCAAAAGTTCGTCCAATCCATGACAACAATATTTCTACTTGGCCCCTGTTTTAAAATAAAGTCACGGAGTGCCGGAAGAGTCATACCATGTCTCATTACTCCTCGGATCGTAGGCATACGAGGATCGTCCCAGCCCCAAACGACATTCTGATCGACTAGCTTAGTCAACTTTCGTTTTGAGAGCACTGTCCGAATGAAGTTCATTCTAGCGAAGTCCCACATATGAACTTGACGAAGTTTGAGAGTGTCGATGAACCATTGGTATTGTGGATTTCTGTCTGTGTATTCGGTCGTCCTTAAAGCATGAGTAACACCCTCTAAGGCGTCGACGATTGGACATGCGAAGTCATATGTTGGGTACATCTTCCATGTGTCTCCAGTTCGGTGGTGTGGAAGAAGGTTGCATCTGTAGATGACTGGATCTCTCATAGCTTTGTTGGGGTTGTCAACGGACATCTTTGCACGGATGCAGTTCTTCAATCCAACCTCACTGGCTACCTTCATTTCTTCAAAGATAGCCAAGTTCTCCTCCACGCTCTTCTCACGGTTCCTGCTCGCAATCCCCTTCATTCTCTCGTCTCTCATAGTCTCCTGGTCCGTATCATCTGCATATGCGTGTCCCTCCTTGATCATACGGATACAGTACTCGTACAAAACACCGAGATGATCACTGGTATAACTGGTCTTATCTGGTGTAATCCCAACCAATTTCAAATCTGCTATAATCGCATCCTGGTACTCCTGCTTCTCTTTCGAAGGGTTGGTGTCATCGAATCGTAGCAGTAGTGTGCCCTTGTAAAGCTCGTGTGCGAAGTAGTCGTTCAGTAAAGCTGCCTTCAAATGTCCGATATGCAAGTATCCACTAACTCTTGTTAGAAACCTCCTAGAAACTTCACGAATTGGCTTACGATGGCTCCGGAGGGAATCTAGTCACAACGCCCTTCTCAGTATCTTGCAACGCCATATTGTAGCTCGCGCCGGCCTTGCTCAAAGCTGCTTTCCTTCCCCTCTCAGCTTCATCCTTGGCTTTGATCTCCTCCTGAATTTCCGGGTGCGTTTGCTCGATATAAGTAAACCATCTTCCAAGGTTTGGAAGTGCCCCCCTCTTCAAAAAGGCATTGGCAACTTTGTTACTTCGAATAGTAACCCAAATCTTAGTATCGAGTTCGTTAATGGAGCATCCCGCAACGAAAGTTCTGAGAATAAGATGAGTGTCGAGGGAAACAAGATGGGGCTCAATAGCTTTGAAGTCTGGGGCGGCCAAACTGGTGACCAGTTGCTCGAGATCTGCGGTCTTCATTTTTGTGGTGTTGTGTGAGTAACTGAGGTCTGTGGAGGGGTACGATTTTTGTGGTGGGGGAAATGTTTGAGTCAGGGTCGCCGGGACAGGGGTGTTGGCGCTAGGATCAATTAGGTTGCGACCTTAGGGATATTTGGCCAGATCAACTTCAAGGTGTTCATAGAAATCAATCTGCGAATGCCTTCACTCTTTTCAGTGCTATTGAACTTTTGAATATCTGCGGCATATGAGACTTCGATCTATCGCGCTTCGGACCTGCGACCTACGACCTACAAAATCCGTCTGCGAATAACTACATCATCAAAGCCAATCGCGCCCTCAACATGACACGAATCCTCCTCTCACTTCTTTCCTCCTTTGTCCTCCTCTTCTCTGTCGTGAATGCTCAATTCCAATTCTTCGAGCAAATGTTCAATGGGCAACAACAGCAGCACCAGAGACAAGCACCACAAAATGTACCTAGTGATTCGAATTGGTATCAAGAAAGCTACTCTAATGGTAAAGCCTCCCTTGTTCTATGGCTCCCGAATATGCGCAAATATGTAGAATTGGACT
Organism: Neobulgaria alba; assembly: GCA_003988965.1. Taxonomy (NCBI): domain Eukaryota; kingdom Fungi; phylum Ascomycota; class Leotiomycetes; order Helotiales; family Gelatinodiscaceae; genus Neobulgaria; species Neobulgaria alba. Next base: position 290,494 of record QYAM01000018.1, read on the forward strand.
GATAAGCTGCAGCACGTTGCGACAAGTATCTATGCCCCGATACCCTAGCCTGCGTCTCTTTTCCACACCACTGCCCTTGTCCTCACCCAATATACGAAGAGAAGGTAGAACTGAACGACGGAAAGTCCATTTGCATTTCTAAAGGCGGATTCAAGGCTGGAGAGGCGGCAAGAAAGATAGAGTTGGCTCGTAAGGGGCTGTTGTGAGAGAGACTGAACTGTAGAATACTGAAACAATTATCGAACCAGTGCTCTGGATGGACCGCCGGAAGAAGAAACATAGAATATTAGGGGAACTATACAATGGGAACCAAAGGAACGGAAAATCTAGACAGATTCAAGAACTAGTTTCCCTAAAGAAGGGACTAAGCACAGAATAAATAGCTTCACACAAGCATTATCATTTATTTTCTATGTAATTTAGCCCGATTATTTTTGCCCTAAGCTTCACTCCCAGAAGTCCTTTGTAGGTATCTGAGTGCACCCTTAGTCTTCGAGCAACTGCTCACACTTCCACCATTAATACTAGCATTAACCGGCAATCCCTGAGATCTCTGAACTCTCCCATATACATGATAATAATACCAAACCTCACTCAACACCGTATACCCATTATCTAGAGTCCCATTCCCTGCAGCAGTGGCATTATATCTCGGGCCCGAACACCCAATATATGGCAATGCTCCAAAACCCTCCGTCAAAGCACCTTGCAAATCAGTCAAACTAACAGTCGTAGTATTACTTGGTCTTATTCCCTTGGCGGACAACCATCCATATGTTGGAAGATTTTGATAATAGTTCACAGCTGTAGAGAAGAAATCGATAACATCGGAATTATTCTGATACATTGGCCCATAGCATGGGAGATCGAAAGAGGAAAAACAAGTTGCGTGTTTACTGAATTCGTGACCCCAGAAGTCACCGTTAGGTTGGCTTTGAGCAACCCAGAATTTGTTCATGTATGCTAGGAGATCGAATTTTCCGAACGGAGCAAGGAAAGTGGATATTGATGGTCCTTTGTAAGGTGGGACTGGGGTGCCTGATGATGTCCCCGTTGTGGTGTTAGGTGAGGGGGCGGGGTCGTATTGACGGCTAGTGGAATGTTAGAGTTTATTTAGTTGTGTATACAGGATGAGGGAAATACTTCAAATCACAATATTGTGTATAACTCCCATTACAAAAGTCTGGCCAGAGTCCATGAAGAGTCCAAGTGTTTGCCGGGAGAACTTGTCCTTGACTCTCAAGTCCAGTGTAAGTATCCCAAAATTGGGTGCTCAGGACTAGTCCACCATATGTTTCCGTGCAACATGAATCCGTGATATTAGGGTATGCTTGAGCAGAGCATGAAAGATAGGGTGTTTCTGTGGAATCCGTTAGAGTTTTGTCTACAAGTTTGAGGCGGAAACATGCGTAGTTGGCAAGTATGGTTCAAATTACTCTCTCCATAAAGAGAAGCCTGAGATACACCGACAAACACCGAACCGAAGATAGAAGCTTTCGTAAACAGCATTTTGAATTCCCAATTAATTCTTAGAAAAAGGAAGCAACCAAACACGAAAAATAGAAAAGGAAGGAATTGAATAGACCGGCTATATAATTTCGAGCTCTTCCTCGAAACCCCAGACCCCTCCATGGCAAAATTAGGCAGGTACACTCTACTTCTTATTGGTCACCATATGAGGAACTTCTAGATCCAGTCAGTTGAGCATGCACCGTAAGATGATCTCATTTATATGGACCAAATCAGATTCTTGTCCCGGCGGAGAGCTTCAATAAAGCTCGACATCTAAGCTTGAAGTAGAAGGTGTATACAACTAAGCGAGCACGTGGGGCAGATAAGAAGCCCGAAGGAAAAGACCAAGAATTTTGGCTTTTGGGCGGATTTTAAGTGGCGCATACTTATGTGAACTGTTTACCACCCACGAAGAACATGTTCCAAGTATTCGACAGGGTGGGTTCCGGAGTTCTTTCGATCAGTTTTTGAGGTCGGAGATAAGTGTGGGATCACATGCTTGTCTACACGACGGCTAGCCAAATCGAATCATTCAAAGTACCAATGATAAAGCTTCGCGAATGAGAAAGTTTAGGATCTTTCGGGTAACTATTATGGCCCTTCAACAATGCACAGGATTTTCATAAAGTTTTTGATCACATGATTAGCCGATTTTTAGGGACTTTTTCATTCTGTTCTGCATCATGGTTCAGGTATCCAAGATACTTCGTTACGTTCGGCTTGGTTCCATCTCCGATATGATTTTAAAATGGAATCGACTTTTACGATGTAAAGTCAATTTTTCTCCTATATAGTCTTCTCGAAAAGAAACTTCCTTCCCTTCGAGGGACTCCTATCTACAAAATTGTTGCCCATATTGGCTCCAAGTCGTTTCGATACCTGAGCTAAAACCAAATGTCATAAACTCCATGGAGCAAACATAGCATATATTTTATCCAACAACCGACTTCATAAGATAAATAGAATTCTGCTTCCACTGTTGTGCGGCCATTATGTTCAAGTAGTCAGTAAAGCCTACCACGAGTGTAAGTTTTAAAAGATCGAAATGATTCTTCAAATAAACTGCATTCTGCTATTCTTTGTGACGGTCGCTATACCAATTCTTGTATTGGCTGATGCCCGTCTGTAGATGAATATATCGAATTAAATGCAGAACAGCTTTGTCGAGAGGAGTTTCACTCATTCTTACTTCACCTTGGAGGCTCTGTTCTTGTCAGCAACCAAGATTGATATCTTGAAGACAAACGAACATAATTTCATCTCATAGCCGTGTGCTAGATATGAGAAAGGGGCTATCAAAATTGAGTCGCACCAGAATTTAGCAACCAAGACTCTTCTGTTCCAGTCTATAGGTTCTTAGAAACTTAGGTAGATATTGAAATTCTTTGAACAGGGCTTGCGAGAATCCCTTAGGAATACCATTTTCAAAAGCTTACAAAGTCGCATCCAGCTCAAAATTGAACTTCATCATGGCAATTTCAAGATGTTGGAAAGCTAACATCTATTTGCTTCTCTACCTGGCACATTTGACAAGTCGTGTACCATGCCTGATTAATTGACCGTTGTCAACATACGTATCCTTCATCCACTCCCTATGCCCACCATAAACCTCTGGAACCAACTTATCTGTGAACAAGTCTTTTGCTATATCCACAAGGCCTCCAAAACCACCACTAGGAGCATTCCGTATTGCATTATCTTCTCGCTTGACACGTTTGCGATCACTCTTTATTTGTTGTGTCTGAAGAACGGCGGAGAAAGTAACTAAAGATCCTTAAGCAACCAATTCGCTAGCTAGTTCAGTCATTCAGTTAATTAACCTCTCTTGCAAGCTACTCGAGTACTCGAAATTAAAGTTAAATTACACGAAAATGGTCAAAATAAAGGACATCAGAAAACGCTTGTCGCCGTCTAGCAGATTCAAGGAACAGTTAATTCAGCCGCACAAAGCATAGATGACTATTTCACAAAATTCTTCTAAGAGCTAGTTGAAAGGTCTTTACAAGTTTTGATGCCTAACAAAGAGTGGTTACGAAGGATGTATGGCACACTCTTGTGTAAATGGCACAAGTAATACAGAATTTTATTCAGGGGCACTTCATTCTTCAAATGTACGTAGGTCTGAACAGGTATTTATACAGAATATCCGGTAGTAACCCCGATATATTCCATGGGTAGAGCCTTGGGCAGTGGGCTAGCACTGCTGCGGCAAGGGAAGAGACCTCTTGACTAGAGAGGCGTACAGTGCTACATTTTGCTGAAAGACGTGAATGGAAGATCTCCTAGCAAGCTATCTTTACTGTATGGTCGAAGGAGGAAATAGATGAACACAAGAAAAATTTATAAAAGGGTAGACAGTCTTATAAATAGAGATAATATTCTCAATTAGATAAGCTACAAGTCTCTCCTGCCTCTTCGATATAATCTCCTAACAACCACTAAAGCTAGAGACTAGATAGATCTACTTGTTTCGAGAATCTTCTAACATTCCAAACAGATGAGCAAAGAAAATCGAGAAATTATTACTTCTCTAACTAGCATGAGGGTAGCTGTAGACAGTGATCTTGAAGGACAAGAAAATGCCCTTGGCCAGCTTCTTGCCCGCACAGGGGTGGGAGAGACAACCCAGAAGATTTAACACGTCGCGTGATAGGGGGAGGATTTCAAGTTTTCTCATTTCTAACAATTTTTCTTCTGGAGAAAGTGCTGGTGAATCTTAAGCTATGAAGTGGGGAGAGGTGCTACTTCTTCAAATGTTAGAAAGATAAGGTTCAGGATGGTTTGAGTTTTCCTTCAATTACCTCCAATTACTTCCCGTTTTGAAGATATACTGGAAGCTCAACAGTCGATCTTTGGGTGGACTTTTCATCGGCACGAGCCAATTATTCGTTCAGGTCCGTACAAATAATGCAATCTACCCGAGTGACTTTCCTAGCTAGCTTAAAGAGGGTACTGCGGTTCGCTAGGCCAACGGCAAAACTAGCTCGAGGAAGTCAACTCTGATAAAGTAATCTAACATACACGAGCATCATGAGGCTCGACAACTTCTCGGATCTTGGGTGAGATCCGGTAAGAGAGCTCCCTTATGCGTTATGCCTTTTCCTTCTACCTGGGCTGAACCATAGAGTAGAAGTTGCAAGCCGGCTTGCTGCGATCTTTTACTTCGTGAAACCCCAAGACAGTATAAGGAATTGATTCAAGTCACATCTTTTTCAAGATTATCTCGTAAGTATATAGCTGCGGTTTCTAGAAGCAAAGATTATAAATTGACTGCATGTTTTAACTTACATTTATAAGAGATTGCCAGGAATAACATCAACTATCGGAGCTGAAGCTTGTAATCTCTCAAACTCCAATACCTCTATGACTATATTTGTTTATTGACGGCCTCGATGAATATGAAGGTAATGATCATGAAATAGCTGAATTATCGGGGCTTTAGTCTTACCTTGTGCCAAATGTTACGTTTCAAGTCGACTCTGTTTGGTCATAAAGAATGCCTTTTCTAGGTATTTAAGGTTGCGCTTGGAATGCCTTACATATCTCGATATGCAGGGATTTATCTCAGATCAATTAAAACAAGATAAAAAAATGTAGAGGCTTCTCGTAGAAGAGCGGTGTAGTACTTCTAGCCTCATTGCCAAAGTTATAAGACACGCAAATGGCGTCTTTCTTTTGGGTCTAATTTGAAAAAACTCAATGAACACATGGTCAATATCGACGAAAGCTATCGAACTGAAGCCTCGCGGTTGTTCTAGCTCGTACGGATGGATAGAAAGGCGCACAGGAAGCTATTGTCACTTTTTGGTCTGACGTTAGCAGAAAAGAAGGATACCAAGTAGGCTATAAAATGTAGTATGGGTTTCATGAGTGACAGTGAGGCAGGGAGCCTATGCTGAGACATAGCTTTCCGACTTATCAGCAGATACGGGAGCTTGCTCGAGGAACAGATTTGTGAAAGCTAGCTTTATGCTTTCATACTATATACGCCTATAATTTACATACAGGGAACTGTCGATGAAACAAGCCACGGACTTGAACGCCGCAGCAACGAAATGAAATGAATTCCCTTTGATGCTAACCTAACTTTGCTCAGATCTTATATCTTGCAGCTAAAAAAAAATCTCCTCTGTGCTGTTTCACCAGATCAAAAGATTTGAATGTAAAAGCCTAAATAGCTCATGGTTATGCCGAGATTATAAGACATTTGGTAGAATATGGGCTTTGTATAGATGTAGCAGCATTCCAAATAGTGTATACAAGAATCCCCGTCAGAAAAGAATAAACTGGAGCCACTATAGGGAAGAAACATTAGATGTTAAAGCTTCGTAGCAAAATGAGGAATAACTTCTTAAAACATTGAAGAATACGCTGTCCTGTTTAATGAAGGTGGTTTACAACCAAATTGGACAACACAGGGGTAATGTAATGGATATGGAGAAGTCGAGAATTTGATGGTATGGAATTTGTAGTTAACAATGGATACCAGATCTCCGATTTGAATGCATGACAGCCTCTTCATATCTCAACTCCACTTTCAAAACCGCCACTCGTCCATCGACTCTACATCCAATTAGCTTTCCATTCAGTCCCTAAAATTCCTCAAATCTCACTCATGACAAAAATCAAGCACAAAACACCTCCTAAAATGGCCACTGATCCTTTCCCAATACTGATCCAAGTACTCCTCCCCATCCTACTTAAACTCGGATGGGACAGTATAAAAAGCGGTAGGCCAAGGATAATTACAAAGGTCAGAATCAAGTAAACTGCTTCGATGATTTGAATAACGCCAAAGGGATTGATTTGAGGGCTGGTGAAAAATCGAAGGTAATGTGTATAACTGAAGGGAAGGAGGATTTAGAGTCGGGACTCGAGCTGGATCTCGCGTGATGCTATACTGGCGAGAGCGCTTTGAGTTTGTGAAGTGAGGGTAGCGGGGAGGGCGAGTGACGCGGCTATTTTCTTTCTCGAGAGGTTAAAATAAAAGTATAAGTAATTGGCGGTTTTGGAAGTCGCCAAAAGTTTCCGAGAGGTATTTAGTAGTCGGAGTTCAAATATCTAGGCTAGAAGAGAACAAGGCTGAGGCTCGTCAATAATTAGTCATTCGTTTGCCATGTTGGAACCGCTACTGTTTTGATTCACGTTTTATGGGTACGACGTACGGAGTAGACTCAATTGAAAGTAGTGAAAGCAGTATAATGCGGTAGGTTTTCAAACCTACCATTGTGATAAACAAGCTTTATGATGGCAATGGCGGATAGCGAAGAGCTGCTGATATTCGCTGCCGTCTTTGCATAGAATCCAAGCCACCTGGAGAAAATATGTCAATGCCTTTTGCCGTTTTCCGAGCCACAATAAGCCTCTTCAACCGTTATAGTCCCAGCAACAGTTCGTTGAGATGGAGAGCAAATGAACACATTTCTGAAAATATAATATTCGTCTTTTCTTGAACGGCTTCGGCTGCCGCCCGTATGTTCACGTAGGGCAGGCTGTTATTGCTCCTTCCCTCAGACAGACCATTGTTGCCGATCAAGCGCGTCTTCCTCCTCGATCATTTGGGCAAGCTACAAAATGTCATCGCAGGTGAGATTCTATTCTCTTCTCTTATTCTTTTCCTTCTTCATAGTCAGACTACAGCAGCAAAGCGTGTTTATTCTACCCGCTTCGCTCATCTTGGTCTCCCTTCCAGTGCTGTGAGTTGCTCCTTTCCCCTTCTAAAAGTGGCTCCTTCGGTGGCTCTCTAGCTTCCTAGTTGAGGACTTTCCAAGAGCGCGCTGGTACGTTGGGAGGCTCATCATATGGTGGATGATCTCCATGTCGGTCTTCTTCTACGATGTTTGGGCTCGACCCACAAGTGTTGCAACTCTCGGTGCAGCCCTAGGCGCGAGCACTATAATTTTTTAAACCAACTCATCTCGGCTATCACACAGGGCTTGAGGGCATCTTAGTATGCACAATCTTTGGAACCTTTTGAGCAAGCCTCAGTTCAGCTGTTAGTATTACAATACCTCCAATCAGCAGAACTGACGTGCTTTACACCACTTCAACAACTCTTCGACTTCAGGCTTCTTGTCTGCGATAGCGTTCTTTCAATCAAAATTTCCGTTTTTATTTGAGCCATACTGGCCGATTCTCTGCTAGGCACATACTTCGTCGATAAGACCTCTTCCCTCTCAACTTTAAATCCTGAGCTATACTCCCGTTAATTTTTTCTAGGGAAGTTTCGAATCTATCACCTTCGTCAATTATTTTTAAACCCCTCTTTCTTCAACATGGGACCTCCGCAATACTTTACTGCGACACCCATACCGATGGTATATATTCCTCTTAGTCTTAGCTTCTCTTTTCTGACTTTTGGGGTCATATGATTGAAGTGTATCTGGCGGCACTATGGCGCCATTTGCAGGGGTATTGGTATAGGTGGGGATGAATGTGTCCGTCAGATCGTTTGGGAGGTGGCAGTACTTGGTAGAGGTCATATCTTGCACCACCAATGTTGTGCGCCTCGCTTCCATATTTATTTTGTTTGGCTTGCGTAGAGAATGAAGATATAACTTTTACTTTTCTCTTCGAAGTAAAGTCAATGGAATTTGAAAGTGAATGAGGTTCGAGAGAGGAGCTTCTTTGCTGGCCCATAGCCCGGATCACCCCCTTTACACTTTAGAATATTTCGTCACACAGTGAGGATCATGATGGTTTTTTTTCCGCTGCATGATGATAGGCAATTGAAGTCTTCGGCTCCACCGCACACATCATGGTGAGACACTACCGCCCTACTTAGACTCAAGTAGATGGTTCTCTTCTCATTCAACAAATGTAAATTTCGGATGACCATCTCAGCAGATCATCAAGTATGGAAAAAGCGTATAAACATCATCCCTCATAATTCTCATGACCACATGCCTTTTCATTCTACCCTTATGCACGTATTCTTTTTTCCATCATGTACTATCCCATTCCATTCCATTTCAGTCCCCAAACCCATATCCACAAATTCAATTCATCATGATATCATCTCATCCTCATCGCATTTCCATTTTTACTTTTAAACGCCGAAATTAAGCAGCAGGATGAGCTCTCAGTCGTGACATAGCATCGAGAGGGGCTTTGGTAGGTTGAACATAAACATCAACATCTACATCTCTCTCCGTATCGGTGCTTTGACGGATAGGTTCGGGATTGAATAGCATATCGAGTTCTTCGAGGGTTTTGCCTTTGGTTTCGGGGTAGAAGAGTACGATCATCTAGGGTGGATATATATTAGTATCTTGCATTAAAGAAAGAAAGAAAGAAAGAAAGAATTGCGCTTCTTTTTTGCTTTCTTTTTTTTTTTGAAAAGGGGGATAAGGACCAAAAACTTACAATCATACAAGCAACATTGATCGAGAAAAATATGAAGTATGTCTTACTTCCAATATTCTCAATCGCAACCGGAAAAAATTGTGCAACGACAATACTTCCAATTGCTCCTCCTGATGCTGCGAAATTCAGACCCTTGGAACGGACATGTGTTGGGAAGATTTCGGAACCATAAACCCATGCGTTGGGACCGAATCCGATGCTATAACCGAAGCTGAATATGAAGATGAAGACGATACATGCGTAATCTGATGCGCGGTTTCTGTTTCCTGGGTAGGCTTCTGGGAGGGCACCGTTGATCTGGGGATTTTGTTAGGAAACATTGGGATTTTTTGAAATTATGCAGGGACTTACTAGCATAGCGAAAGCCATTAGAACGCAACCGGCAATCAGCATCTTTCTCCTGCCAAGCTTATCGATGAGGATCATAGCAATGAGCGTACATCCAATTTTCAATGTGCTTTCAATGCCTCCGGCCATCAAACTTAAATCCTTACTCAATCCCAGTGCTAAAAACACGGTGGGAAGATAATACTTGATTTGTGTAGCGCCGCACATTTGAGCCATAAATTGAAGAATTGCGCCTCTCCAGAGACGAGCGAAGAGATCAGGATTAGTTATGAGAACGTGCCATGGTGCCTCATCGGCGGAGAGGCGTGTAATGACACCCTCTTCAATTTTCGTTAGTTCAGGCTGGACTTGTGAGATATCACCTTCGGTGCCACGAAGATACGAGAGAGAGAGCTCTGCTTCTTCGACCCGGTTCTTTTCCATGAGCCATCGAGGTCTAATGAGAAAATGTTAGCGGCAATTCCTGCGGATGAATACATCGTTTGAGGAATCTTTTTGCGCCAAAATGCGAGGGCTTCAAATATCGGTAGAAATTGTAAAATGTAGTGAGCAATGAAATAAAGCAGAAATGACGCAGCAGGTGACTTACGTCTCGGGCGTGAAGGGGATGCCAGCCATAAAGAGGATTGCAGGAATAAATTGGACAGCGACCGAAAGTCTCCATCCCATAGCGAAAGCGTGTTTACTGTCCCAATGCGTAACTCCATAGCCAACCCTGAAATTTTGTAAGCATAGAGCAGCGAGAGGGATCTTTACAATGCCATACCAGAAAGCAGCTGCCAGGCCTGAAACCATGCCGATGTGATTCATAATGACAAGTGCCCCTCTTCTCTTCGCTGGAGCAATCTCACTAAAACACAATTAGCCATGCGCCCACGTAGACACTTCCCGTAGAATTGGTCACTCACCTTTGATACACTGGAACTGCCGTCGAAATCATAGCATTCCCAATGCCAGAGATAATTCTTCCAATGATCATCATAGCAAATGCAGTCTTGCCATATGCACCAGTGATGACGGCTCCGCCAATACATGTCACAGCTGTCCCGATAAAAGCAGCATATCTTCTACCTAACTTGTCACTCATCCTACCAGAAATGAAAATGTAGCTGGTCCAGGTTCCCAGGTAATATATTGCTGTAATCAGTCCTTTCTCCGCGGCTGATGGCTTCCGAAGAGCCTTTATCCAGCCCGGATTGACATATATGGATGCCAAGATCCCAATATTGTAACTAGAATTCCGTGAGTATATAATAAAAAAAGCAAGTGACGTCTTGTCACAAGACTGGATTGAATACGTACCCCCACAAGAAAGATCCCAATCCGAAGAAAGTGCTCAGGAGGTAGATCCTTGACCACTTGGGCAGGATGCAAGCCATCTCGCTCTCTGTATAGGATGAAGCACGCGAGCTCTCGCTGGGAGCTAGAAGCGGGCGTTCTTCTCCCAGATAGGTCTTTCTGCGCGAAGGCATGATGAGGTTCTGGTAATGGTGTTATACTCTTCTCGTACCCTGCTGTTCGCTAGGCTGGACGCCGTCGAATTCCTTCTGGGAAGCTGCCCAACGCCTGCGGGCTATCGTTGTGCGAGACGAAGCCAATCAAGCAAGAATCGTGTCGCCCGTAAGCCAAAGACGTAGCTAGCAAATTACCAGACTCCTGGTGTTGCGACCGATGATAGGATTGGTTGGTGTTGGATGATGGCCGGCAGTAGTTCATGTGCGTCCACAAGATCGCTTGACCTTTGAAGCGAGGGTTGCACGCAGACTGTGGCACGAAGCCCTCGGCGTTGGGGCCGACCAGTCCGGGCGCTACAAAGTGAGGATGCATGCTGTGAGGATGCTGTGTACTCTGTAGTGTAACCTGCAGATGGCGGGCAGGAGGGAAGTCCGCTTGGTGGACGTTCAGAATTGCTTCTTCTGGCCTAAGACCCAACTGGTCGACGGGTGGGCCGCCATCATCCTTGACCCGGCTGATAGGGCAGGAGTGCATCGTGTAACCACCTCTAGACTCCTTTTGAAGAGCTACACATCATGGCTTTAGCCTAGCCCCAGGGGCTGACGGCTGACGCTGACTATTGAAATCGCGTTCTGCTTGACACGTCTTTGCGCTTTACACCGGCAGCAGCGCCTGGGGACTCTCCGCCTCTCTGTCCTGCTTCACTTCCTTCCTCCCCAGGTCGCCAGGGCGCGGCGTCCCCATGCCTTATTCTCAACACCACGGACGAACAGAATTTCTCGTGTTTTGTTTACTCGTACTGTAGGCTTTGAGACCGAGAGGCTTTCATTCGGCTGCCCCTGGAAGCCGGTGGGGTTGAAACTGCCAGTGGCCTCGTTTTCCCGCGCACCTTCTGGATTGCTCAAAATAGAAGGGCAACTGTCGATGGCCAGCAGAGAGCTGAGACTTGAGGCAGAGGATCGTTTCATCCATACATTCATTTCTTCCAATTGCCCTGGCTCGACGATTTGCGAAGTGGCCTTTCCCTCAGCCGAACTTCACCACCAACCCCACCAAGCATGCCTCCTCCCGAAGACGACGAGAAGCCAAAGCCTGTTACTTGGATGTCACTTCCTCACAAACTGCAGCTGCTTATCCTCGCCGTTTGTCGACTCTCCGAACCCCTCTCAAATACATGTCTTCTTCCATATCTCTACTACCTAATTCGCTCTCTACAAGCAACCTCCGATACGAGCCCCGCTTCAATTTCACGACAAGCAGGACTTCTAGTCTCTCTCTTTGCCCTATCACAGTTTGCGACTTCGGTACCATGGGCGCACGTTGCGAACACCTGGGGGAGAAAACTAACGATAATAATCGGCTTGGTGATGTCGATAGTTGCTAACATCGGTTTTGGCTTCTCGACAACCATCCCCGCGGTAATGTGCTGGAGGATCGTGGCAGGTTTGGGGAATGGAAATATCGGGGTTATGCGAACGATGACAGCTGAGATTGTGAAGGAGAGAAAATATCAAAGTAGGGCATTTCTCCTGCTCCCTCTATTTTTCAATTCTGGGGTCGTCATTGGCCTTGCACTTGGGGGATGTCTGGCAGATCCAATTGTGAACCTCCCTTCACTATTCGGACCAGAAGGAGCCTTGAATTTCTCCCATAATCCACAAGGAGTGGCGTGGATGCAAACGTATCCTTTTGCTCTACCCACAATTTTCAATGCTGGGGCTCTATTTTGCAGTTTGCTTCTTGCCATTTTTGGCTTGAAGGAGACTTTGCCAGGGAAGGAAGAAACCAAAGATCGTGGTCTAATAGCTGGAGATGCTATCCACAAGTTCATCAGGCGCATATTCTCGAAATCATCAACTATCTCAGGCTACATAGCAGTTCTCTCTGCCGACCAAAACGAACCGACCAGCCAAGAACCACTCATCAAGCCACGATCACTTTCTCCGACTCCTCTCGCCCAACTATCATCAGAAAAGCCTCCATGCACACCCCCAAAGCTCTCCATCACCTCACGCAAAATCTACACCCGCGAAGTAATCCGAACCATCATCTCCTTCGCACTCCTCCCCCTCCACAACGCAGCATTTATGCAAGTCTTCCCCGTCTTCCTCTCCACCCCCCCACAATCCCACCCAACCTCCTCCCCCTTCAAGTTCAACGGCGGTCTTGGTCTTCCCTCCCCCACAATCGGGCTATTCCTCTCCTCCTTCGGAATCTTCGGAATCCTAATCCAACTCCTAATCTACCCCTTCCTACAATCCCGTCTCGGAACACTAAACTCCTATCGCCTTGCCCTTTCAATTTTCCCCTTAGCCTACCTTCTCGCACCCTATATCTCCTTAATCCCGACCACTCAATCAATTACCCAGAAATTCTCAATTGCGTTTATCCTTTTCCTTCAAGTTACCGCAAGAACGTTTGGAATTCCTTCTTCGGTTATCCTTCTTACGAATTCGGCGCCTGATCCCGGGGCATTGGCCGCGGTTCATGGAGTGGGTAATATGCTGGGCTCGTTGAGTAGGGCTGTTGGACCGGCGGTGGGAGGGGTGGTTTTTGGATGGGGGGTTGAGAGGGGAGTCGTGGGGTTGGTTTGGTGGGGATTTTTGTTGGTGGTTGGGGTGGTGGGCGTGCTGTGGAGTGCAATGCTTAGGGAGGGGGAGAATCCGAGAGATAGGAAGAGGGGGGAGGTGGTTGAGTTGGGTGATGTAGAAAGTAATTTGGCAGTTGAAGAAGGTTTCGAGGAGGAGAGTCTGGTGGAGAGTGGTGCTGATGAGAAGGGGAGTGAGGAGAGGGATAATGAGGATGATGCTTTCATTGAGAGGAGGTGATAATGGCTTTAGAATTCTCCTTGTATATATTAAAGATGGGTTTGTTTATATGGGAAAGAAAGAAAGAGGGGGGTATTACTGGAGGTGCTATAGAGGGATTTTGGATATTAGTAAACGGATAGCATAATAGATGTGATGGATTTAGTTTTAGTTTTGCTAAAACGAGGCGTTATCTTAATTATACTTATTTGTGATATGGAATTTTTTTCAGCTTTGTTGACACTTTGCGATTTTGTAATATGAGCAAAGTTATTATATCATCTTTTCCTTTCTTTGGATAAAACACTTCATTTTAAGAAAGACCATACGTTTATCCGTGACTTTTAGGGCAAACTTACAATTCTATTGAAAGCGAAGTTGTTTTGCGTTACGCACAATAGCCCAAACACTTACAAATTGCCTGCCTGGGCTCGACCTATGGAAAGATCGCGTCAGTTCCAAACGTAGCAACGAGCAGCAAGCCTACCCTCAATGTAATACTGCAGGCCTGCAGGTCCCCAAGTTTGCAGGCCAATAGTCAGAGCTCGCTTAGTTGGCATATCAACTGTAGCTTCCATCCAATACCTAAAGCTCAAATTACAACCAACAAACCAACAAGCCTTCAACTTCCATTTTCAAAAAAAACTTTTTCTCAGGCAATACTTCTTAAACATCCCTTCAAGCTATCAGATGAAACCAGGGCAACGATAGAATGTCAAACACAATGGATAATCCAATGTACACCGCACAAGACATTCCGGGCAAGGGAATAGGTCTCATTGCAGCGATGAAGATCCCAAAGGGCACACGAATTCTCTCCGAAGAACCCATCATCATCGTATCGCGTCGTGTTCAACCCGATACCCCCCAACTCCGTCAATCTATTCTCCAGCAGCTCCAAGCCCTCAGCGAACGCGACCAACAAGCCTTCGCCTCCCTATGCAATATCTATGCTTTCAAAGATCCAGAAGAGCAATACCTCGGCATCATCAAAACAAATGCTCTTCCCATTGAAATCCATGGAGCTTCAGAAGGGATATTTATACAGGCATCTCGTATCAATCATGCTTGTGATAATAATGCGCACAAGAACTGGAATGGAAATATCAGTCGACATGCTGTTCATGCTTTGAGGGATATCGAGAAGGGCGAGGAGATCACGATTCACTATTTGGGGGTTAACAGGGTTAGGGAGACGAGACGGGAGAAACTGAAGTTGGAGTTTGGATTCGATTGCCACTGTCGTCTTTGCTCTTTGCCGATGAAGGAGAGTGAGGAAAGTGATAACCGGTTGAAGGAAATTTCCAAGCTGGATATGCTTATCGGATTGGCTCCTTTTGAGATGTTGCCCAATCCCCTGAGTTGTCTTCGATTTGTGGATCAACGGGTCTGCCTATCTAATGAGCAAGGACCAGGCGATATGGGGTTGTCAAAGGCCCTAATCGATGCTGCTAGAATCGTTAGTGTGAATGGGGATTTAGCCAGAGGACAAATCTTTGCGGAGAAGGCGATTGAGGGATGGAAAATTTCTGCGGGTGAGGATTGTAAGGAGGTGATTGAGTATGGAAAGTTGGCCCAAGATCCACCGGGTAAGAGATATAGACACCAAAGCCAAAGAACTTCGATGATATGGAAGGTGGCAAAAGATGAGATCCCTACTGGACTTAAGGAAGAAGACTTCGAGGACTAGCTTTAGAGAAGGGAGAAACTACGAGTCCCTGGACAAGTAGCTGATTTAAGGTATACTGGGACTTTTCCTTGGTTTATGAGCCTGCCTCATGAGAATGGCATCAACTTCAAATTCTATGGAGAGAATAACAAGGGATTCTACGGACCACGACGTCATTGGTGCTATCTGGGTGAGATTGAAGAAGTTAATATGTTGCTTCGTCTGCACATGAAACTGAAAGGAGTTGACGGCAAAGCTATACCTCTGCTCTTCTATACGAACAGTCGAGGGGGGGAAGTTCCAACCGAATTAATCCAAAAGGGGCATACAGTTGCAGTTCTGTACGCAGAGCAGCATCCTTTCATGACTGGTGAACCTGGTATTCGCCATGATAATCCTGGGTGTTTGAAGGTAATTATTTCTTTTGATTATTAGCCTTTTTAACTTGTATACACTTGCTAACCGAAATTAACTTCCCGTAGATCTTCCCATTACCTCTAAAAGATCTTCTAGAGCTAAGCGATCAGGTCAAGAAGTTCTCACCAGAGGTTGATAGGCTCAAGACCTGTCATGGATGTGGTAAGGAAGGATCATCAATGAATAGATGTCCTAAGTGCTTGGTATTCTGGTATTGCGATAAGGTAAGAGTGTCGCTGAATACTCCTGCTAATATGAGACTTGAATGCTAACGGAAGAATGCTTAGGAATGCCACATGGTTGGTTGGAATCTTAAAGGTCATAAAGACCAGTGCGAGCTACTTACAGATCCTGATTTGAGGGGAATGTTCCTGTTTGACTGGGACATATTTGAGAGTCATGTTTCTTTTCCTTTGCCTGTTTCGAGGAGATTCTAGTTTCTGATAGTTGCAAGATTGCTAGTGGGTTGAGATGATTGCAAAATTTGAGATTCGCTTTATGCCTATGTTTAGCTGAGAATTAAGGTGGGAAAGTACAAGAAGGTCAAGCCTCAAGTAGAATTCTCGAAAATAAATCGCTCTTTCAATTACCTTGCATTACTCCAAACTCTAGCAGTTATAGAACGAGAATCCCAGGCAAGCTTCTATCTCACGGTCCCTCATGTAAAAACTCTCATCCATCATTCGAAACAATTCCTAGTGCCAAAAGCACCAAAGTAGCCACGTTAAAAATGACCACAATACCCCAAATAATCCATGCAATAATCGTTGTTGTCCACCCATTCACCATACTCACATAGTGCCTCTCTCGACTCCCATCCTCCTCACTGTCTCTCACAACAGCCCCCGCACTTCTGAAATCCACCACCCCATCCACAACGCCCACCACATTCCCATCAACCCCAACTCTCATATACTTCTCAAAACTAGTATACCATACTAACGGCGCCGTAACGAAAATCAAGCATACGGCCAAAACAACATTACAAGCGCTCAAAGCCTTCGCTAAACCAACTTGGCCTCCGGATCCCGCAATAATCACTGCAGGAATAACAGAAATACATCTCGTGATCAAGCGTCTAAGAAATGGACTCATACGCCAATCAAAAGCTCCTTCACAGACGAGTTGTCCAGCCATCGTACAAACGATTCCTGCGGAGATTCCGGAAAATAGAAGCGCGATGGCGAATATTGTTCCAGATGCTTGAGAAATCGATATCACGAATAACTCATAAATTCCTGGTAAGTCGGCATCCAGAGCCTCTGCTTTTAGTGCGGATGCAGAAATGATGAGAATTGCACTATTGACGAAAAGAGAGATTATGAATAGGGAGATGCAGATTTCGGCGATGGAGTAGGATAGACAGGATTGGATTGCTGAGAGGGATGGTCGGTAGATTGGGAGGCTGTATTTCGAGTTTGAGGCGAGGGCAGTGGTTACTCGGTTGTATTCGTCTAACTCATGGGCTTTCATTCGGGTTTGCACGATTCCGCTTCCGAGGAAGAGGGAGTGTGGCATCATGATTCCACCGAGAATTGCGCAGGCTTGGTAGAGTCTAGTGAGGAGGTTAGAAGCTTGTTACAGGCTTCAGGGAAGGTTTTGGGGCATGGTGGCGGAGATATAATTACCCATCTGACACAAACATCTCCTTTGATGGAACGAATCCTCTGAAAACCTCTTTTGGAGATGTATCTATATAGGATAGTTCAATACAAAAGCCTATGAAGACACCAATAACAAAGACAGAAACGAAGATTTCGAAAGCTCGAATCCTACGGAGTGTTCCATTGTTGCGGTAGAACAGAAGAATGAAGAGAGTGTCTGCTACGGAGATAGCACAACCACCAACGAGAGGTATCTTAGGCACTAAGATATTGATTGCAATTGCAGTGCCAATCACCTGATGTAACAATTAGCATCTTCCAAAAGGAGGAAATTTATAGAGCCCTACTTGTCCAATATCTGTTGCTATTATCGCCAATTCAGCAACAAGGTATAAACCGATGTTAAGCCATTTTGGGAGATGAGCACGATTCATCTGTGCCAAATCCATGCCTGTTACGCATCCTAATTTTGTAGCTAGTACCTTTCATACTTTTAGCTAACATAGTTAATTATATGTAACGAAGAGCCTAACCTGAAGATAAATAGCCATCAATACACCGAGAAGAATTACGCATAGTAGTTTGTACTCAAATTGTGCTCCTGCAGCGATTGCCACTTGAAAATTGTCAGGATCGATATATGCTACACCAATGATAGTCCCTGGTCCTGTGAATCGGGCATATTTGACAAGGGCGTCTTTGATATTTGCAAATTTGTTCGTCTTGGAAGTAGACGTCGGTCGATCGCTCCTAGGCGTATACTCCATGCTCTCACTGACTATAACTTGTGAGGCACTCTTATCGTTGGTTTCAGGGACCCCTGACATGGCCTCTCTGAATTTCTGCGAGACTGGAACTCGAGACTCCGATCGCGCTTCACTTTTCTCAATTTGAGTATTCAAAGGTGATGACGAAATCATTGCTGCATTCTTGAACGGAAATAAAACGGTTTCTTAGAAGTGAAATTGTGAAACTGTGAAATTGCCGAGGGCGTGATGTAAGTAAATTTTTAAGTACGATGCAACTCCCGAAGATGATCAAATACTTTGATAAAGAAAAAAGAAGTGATAGATAAGAAAAGCCGATTCAAACCATTTTAAGCCAGATTGAAAAGCAATAAAATGTCTGTCGCTGTGCGACAATGGCTTGGACTAGTTCGTGCTTGTCCCTTAGTATCAAAAGTCTCGCGACAGCCCCAGCCCGATGGCTTGAGAAGGTTATTGGAACGGCAGGCAAAACTGCGTGTGCATTTTTTGGGGTAATCATGAGACAAAAATATGCACTGATTGACCAATCTTCGGAAGGCGTTTATGCTTTCAATCTATTCGGCAGATCTGACAAGGCTTCATGTCAGCGCTATCCGAGCCGTCACCGAATGACCTGTGACGGAAAATACCCTCTCAATTGTTTTCTTGGCTGTGTATCCTTAGGCTCTCCATTACTTGGCATAAGGTATCTTCCATTCGGAGGAGTCGGTTGGAGAGCTCAAACCCTTGCACTCACTTGCCCTTTAAGTATCCATGCCACATATCAGGCACTGAGGTGGAACGACATATGGAGAGCCAGAAGTTTATGAACGAAACTGTTCCTCGATTTTCGATTCATAACCGTACTATGACCTCGTAATGGGAGAGTCCCAGTTGCTGGTGAAGGTTCTTGAAGAACCGCAGAGGCAAATTAGCAGTCAAAACAATAACCAGCTTGGAATTGCTCCAATGATACAAATGGCGACATTGAAAGAGCTGAACAAATAGTTGACGGTAGGAAGGTTTAGCCCGGTGTTACCTATAGTGATAATCTGATGAGCTGACAAGGGAGGAAAGGAGGAACAGTCCAAGACAAATAACTGCTTAGTCATCGCCCTCCCTCCCAGCGTGTTGCTACAAGACTTAGCAAACTTGTACACACATTAGGATAGCCCCCAAGCCCTCTTAATTCAAATCAACAGCCTCCACACGGCCTACGTAGATTTCCGATATGTTAAAGAAAGCGGATTAATGATCCAATCGCACTCCAGAGAGGGACTTAGAGAAAAGAGAATGAAGCATTTGGACTCGCGTTTGGAGCCCAGACACGATAGGTTCCGATTCCAATATAGTAATGTAGTCATCCTAAGTCCTGCTTGGCCTCCTCCACCCGTACATATTTCTCCCGCATTTCTATCTTTCTCTGGGCGCACAGCAAAACATCGAATACTACGAGCTTTCCCCTATTGCTCATATGCAACGCTCCTTATGGATATTCGTCTCCCTTCTAGTTGCTGGGCATGCTATCCTATCAAAGAATGCACAATTTGCGCTTCCGATACTGAGTTTAATCGACGGGATAGAGCTCTGCATTGAAGTTAGCAGATTATGACACTTGGCATAGATGCTAGCGATGATATATGGCTTGCCGGCGAAATCTTTCCATGGAAAAAGAGTGGAGAGAGCACTGCACGGGATGAGCAAACAAATATAGATTTGCGGATGGGGATTCCTACCTAGTGGTAGGGGCATTTACCGTAGGAACAACGGAGACGCAACTTCGTGTGGTTGCATCCAAGAGCAAAGCTGTTAGGACAATAGTTTGAAAGTTCATGGCAGCTCTCTCCTAGATATCCTAAGTACTATGACATTAATTCTCGTTTGCTCTAGATGCAGGTTTTCTTCTAGACCCGCCATTGAAGGCATCAAAATGCTAAGTCTTAAATCCGTAGTATAGCTCAGGAACCGAACCATTCATGGATTTTCCGCAAACTAGCAAGACTTTCATTTGAAGGCTTTCAGTACGCAATTTTCAATGTATTGCTTAGCATCGACGAGAAATTCCAGGAGTCTAATTTACGTATTCTAGGAAATTACTTCATTACATTATCCATAATACACCTTGCCTCTTTACTTTCCCCACCAAGCCTCGAGCTTCAATATTCGTATAAATCAGAACATTTCATTTGTAGGATATCTTGACTTTCTCAATCTAAAATACCATCCCTCCCATAAAAGGCATTTTCTTGTGAGAACACTCAGATTTGATATCTCGTCCTACCATCTTTTCCAAAAATCGATGCTTAGGCAAGAATAATTTGCACGCAACATTTCCGCTTTATATAAATACTCTTATCCTCAAACTCCCCACCACAAGCCTACCCTCACTATACCAACCACAAAATGCTTACACAATCAAGTTTGTTTTCCATGAACTACAAATACAGTACGTACCTCCAGGCATGCTGACCTCGCCAAAACTGAAAAGCGGGACCAGGAACCTTTCAACCAAGCCCCAACGTAAGCTTGGATTCGTATCAAGGGTTTGTTTGAGCCACACATTACATTTGCCAAGCATTCCCAGCCTCAAACCTAGAATCCTAAATACCGTAAGCTCTACTAACCAAAAAAAGCGTAAAAATAACTCCTTTCGTTTTCATAATCCTTATAACTACGAAGTAACCGTATCCACCAACAAAACAGTCTCTGAACCTCTCTCTATTCATACTCCTAAATTTCATCTTCTACGAAAAGTAAAAGTGAAAAAAAAAAATATGTCTTACAACGAAAGTCGTAATTCCCACACCCCATGGAGAAAAGCAATAATCATACCTCTCTGGTCATTCCAAGTATCTCTCCTCTCAATCGACGTAATAGTCCTAGCCATCCTCATAACAATCATGGGAAACGGTCCAGAAACAGAAATCCTACACAATCAGAAAAATTACGAGATAACGCCTAATGTTCAAACGTATTTAATCCCTTCCAAACTCCCCCATATTTTCAATATCATCACACTAACATCATAACCACCAACCTAAATAGATGGGATATAGTAAATCTCATCATAGCAAGCATATCCCTCTTCCAAACCTGTATCGAAATAACAATATTCCAAAATCTCGATCTTACACCTAAGATATTTCTCTGGTCGACGGTTTTTAAAATCGTGGTTTGGGTGGGAGTTATTGCTTATGATGCTTCTGCGGCTGGGACACGTTGGTTTTGGATGCAGCTGAGTAAAATATATCTTGGTGTTGCGGTTGGGTTTGCTGCGGTTGTTTTGTAGGGATCTTTTCTTTCTAGGGGGAAAATAGGGGGCTAATTTGGAATTGTTAGGTTGTCGTATGTTGGTACGCTTGTTTATGCGATTGTTGTGTATAGGCGGGTTAAGAAGAGGGGGAATAAGGTTTATGAAAATTATGTGGTGGGGGAGGAGACGAGGTTTAATACGACTTGGGCTTGAGGATGATAGTTTGATGAGATTGAGATTTCGAATATTGGTGTAGCGGAATATAATGATTTTTTTTTTTCACAATGGCTTAAAGTGAGAAAGAAGGTACAACATATCGAGATAATAAATCCCTTTATATATTTTTCTTTAATCCCCTTTTTCATTAGATTGCATGAATACATATATGCATGGCTTAGCTGCTTCAATTATGGTAATAATAAAAGGATAATAACAAATGGTATCGTATTGCACACACCCATATGCCCCCCTTAAAAACACCTACCCACACTACACTACACCTACAACTCCCATCCCAGCCGCTCACCCTTTTTAAAAAAAAAATTTAATTCTTCTCCTTAATCTCCACTGGTTCCAACTGTGTCGTCGCCCCCTCATTATCCTCCACATCTTTCGTAACAACCAACGTCCCCTCCGGCAACTCATTAAGAGCATCCTCATCATGATCCAACTTCCTATACTGGAACCAAAAACACGTCCCCCCAACCGCAGCAAGAACACCCATAACACCATAATTCCAAACCAGCAATGGATCCATACTTAAACTAACAAAAGCCTCTCCCACAGCCGCGGAAATCGCACTCATGAAAAGAGAGAACGCCATAACGAGAGATCTCATATTCTTAGGAGCCTTGGAGAACGCGTATTCGAGCGTGGTGATCGAAGCGAAGATTTCGGAGATGGCGATGAGGACGTATGAACCGGTTTGAGCCCAGACGTTGATATCGACTGTCGGACACATGATGGAACCGTCTTCGGCACCGCCGAGTTCGACAGGGAGGGCTCCAGCGGCGTTATGACCACAGATGGATTTCTTGTAGATGTAGGCTTGGATGACGGCTGCCCAGACCATAGCGGCGGCGCCGGTCCAGAAACCAGCAGCGATACGTTTGACGGGTGTGAAGTGGATCTTGCGGCTGCGGAGGAAGGGATAGATCCAGATATCAAAAACGGGGATAAGGATGATGAGCGCGAAGGGGTCGAGGTTGGAGAGGACGTCGTTGGGAAGACCGTTAAGTTTCATGACGGCGGCTTGGGATGTGAGATTGTTGTTCAGTTGGTTGTAGGTGAGCCAGTAAAGTGGGACCCAGCAGAAGACGGAGCAGGCGGCGAATCCACGACCAACTTCGTCAACCCATTTGTCGTCGAAGGTCATCCAGCTGGGTCGGTTCTCGGGCGCAATGGCAGATGGCTTAACGGATTCCCAGAAGGTACCGTCGTTGAGGTGCCTGACGGTAGCGACTGGGTTGAGATGCCAGCGGCCTTTGTTGGCGAGCAAGAATAATCCAACCGACTTGCCAAGGACGGATCCTTGGGGTGGTGTGTGGACATACTTGTCTCGGCAGTACCAGACGACGGCTGGGCAGATTAAAAGGAGAATTGTGGGTAGAAGGAAGGAGAGATAGAATCCGACGTATTTCTCAGCGTAGACCATTCCAATTTGACCAATCAGGGCACCAATGTTAATGAACAGGTAGAAGTAGTTGTAAATTCTTCCTGATGTGACGACTGGATCAATAATGACTCGCTCTCCTGAGGCCTCCTGTCGGACCACCATCTTGGTCATGGGAATTTGCTCGGCAATCAAGGGGGAAATGTTGGGTTTGAATCCACCGGTTCCAACACCCATGATAATTATACCGATGATGAAGCAGCCCAGAGAGTTTTGTGGCTTTGTGATGACCGGGGGAACAGCTGAGATGACGAGAATGATATGGCCTGTGATAGCGATGGCAAGAGAAACACAGATTGTCTTGTATCTTCCCAGGTATTTATCGGCCAGATAGGCACCAAAGAGAGGCATGAGGTAAACCCAGAATGTGTTGAAAGTTCCAATACCGGTGGAGGCTTGTTGACCTTTGTTCAAGGCACCGGATTGTCCATCGGTGAAGCCAGCTCCAGTCCTGGATCCCGCGGGCAACGGCTGTTGGATGAAATTCGTGACTAAAGGAGAAATCAGTGAGGCTCCCGGGGAAATTGAGGCACGCGAGATGGCTTACAGACGACGGTAGTCCCGTAGTATGAGAAACGCTCGACCAACTCAACAAAGGCGAGAGTATACACTCGCCATGGGATGTGATCTGCTACTCTGCGCAGCGTGTGGAGCTCCTCCTCGGTTGGGTATTCCTCATGAGCAAGCTCCTCTGAGGTGCGCTGGACAATGAAGTTGTTGCTCTTCTCCTCCTTCTTGAAATCTGGGGGTGCGTCCAACACTGGTGCAACACCTTCGGAAGCCATCTTCGCGTCTGGGACAGTGACTGTCGGGTGAAGATTGGGGAAGAGAGAATGCTCCAGCTCTGGGGGGGGCAGGCCATGGTCCTTTATATGGTTGGGGCAGGGTCTCGACCTGCATCCGGCCGGGGAGCTACCACTGTTGTGCTACCATGGACGGGCGCCCATGGGATGGACTGAAGAGGTGATTCCACCAGTGGCACCGGCCTGGAATAGCTCGTTTCGTGGCAACATAACGATAGCTCCTGGGCCTGGCTCGAGGAAAATTGGATCATCCCATGTCACTGGGATAGCGCTTGCTATCAGTGCAGCTGGGAGCGGGCATCCTGGAACGGCTCTGCGCAATTGGCTCTGGCCGCGGGAGGCCTATCAGGTCAAACCACTTAGGCGGAGGCATAGTAGATCTGTTCAGGAAGCTGGGAGTATATTCCCGGGAACGCCATGGGAAATTGGCGCTAGAAGGACCGAAGAAAAGCTTGATGCTGCGCTTGATTCGCCCCCCCGAGGCGCCGGGGGGCCTGCAGACGCCTTGCCAGCCCGACCTCGGGGCGTCGATCGGATCGGGAAGCATGCCTCTGCAACAGCCAGCGGCCATGCTGCGCGGACGTGGGCAGTTCGTGTCTGGCTGCTACTCATGGCCCGCTCGCTTCTGACTCTCGACGATCGCGCTGGGGAAGGCCTGCCAACCAGCCGTCTGCGCTCGCGGGCGCTGGGCTCTTGGATCAAAAGGGAAGGTCACATAAGGTGCGAGGGTGTTGCGGTGGTGCGGTGGTGCGGTGGTGCGAGGGCAGCCCGCCAGGACACGTGAGGACGAGGCATCGTACGAGTTTGCCCTGAAGCCACGAGCCGTAGGAGCTCTGCGAAGTAGATAACGGTGCAGCATGCCAGTCGCTAGAGATAAGGCGCACAAGGCTGTCGACGGTCAGGACTGATCGCGGTCTCAGATCCAGGGCCGGCTGGCTGTCGACACAGCCTGCGGTGCGACTGCGAGCCAGATTCTGGTCGACGCCCTCGCCCACAGTGGCTGGCCGATAAGTCGAGTGCGGGGAAGGTGTTCAGGCCCGCCTGGTGAAGCTTACTCCAACGTTCCTGACCGTGCCCTCTGCGTTGCTGCTGCTGCGCGCTGTATCAAATGCCCTGGTCGTGGTTGTGGTTGAGACTCCCGGGGCGGCGACGGGCCCAGGGCAGCGAGTCAGAACTTGATGTCAAGGCCAGAGCCGCGCAGCGATAAGAGAGCGCGCCACAGCGAAATCCGTCCGCGCAGCCGCGACGGACAATCCGAGTGAGGCCTCCATGTACCGCGAATTGCCCATTGCCACCAGCACAAATTCGGCCCGCCGCTGTACGCGCTGGAGGGCGGCGTGTGCCATGGGCAGTCAGTGCCTAAGTCAGTAGTAAGTAGTAGCACCTTAGTCAGTAGTCGCAGTCAATGGGCGTGCTGCGTGCCACAGCAAAGACCGGGCAGACGTCGTGTGTCGTCGATGTGGGTGTCGCGCGGAACAGTGCGCCTGCAACGTCCGCGACGGCCACCCAGCGCCACGCAGATCCCCACCGCCCTTCAAGCCCACCCAACGTCCGTGGCTCGCACCCTATCGTCATACCGCCCTGTAATTCGCTATTCGTTATCCGCTGTTCGCCATTCGCAATTCGCTAATCGCCTGGCAATCGCCCCAAGCGGCAAGGTGTCGCGCGCCGGATCCGCAACAAAACACCAATTCCGCGACGCCTCTTTTCGCTTGAATGCTCTCATCGGGCCCCCGACCAAACAATCTCTGGTCCACGGTCAGCTACGAGCTGGAAGAGGCAGGTGGTAAAGATGTGCCCAAGAAACGAGAGGCCTGGAATCACATGCTGTCGCCAGCGCTGCGAGGGAGAGTCCTGCCGCAGGTAAGGTGCTGCCGAGTCAAGAGCGCGAAATGAAGGCGTTGAAGTATTGCTGGAACATCTTCCGTCCTTTGACTAATAGCGTGGGGAGGAACCCTCGACTGGGAAGTTGGCAACCAACGGTGCGAGCCGAGGGCGGAGGGTATGACAAGAGACAATTATAGCATAGGGCGAGGGCGCATGGCTTGGGAATGGCAAAGCCCAGGGAGGCCGAACGTGTTGGCTGGGAGGAGTAGGAGGAAGCGGAAGAGATGTGAAGAGCGAAGAGGAGGTTGCCACCCCGGGGATATACATATATAGAGGTGGCCGATGACAAAGACGGCGTCTATCTGTACCTGCCTCACTCTTGATGGCGACTTGGAACCCGCGGATTTGAAAGCCTTAGTGCTGATTCCGCCAGTCTTGGCTGCCATTTCGGGAAGGCGCTCCTGTAAACGGTCACGTGCGGCTTCACGGCTTCACGTCGCAGCAGTCGGTCCTCGCGATGTGGGCGATACGTGCAAGTCCCCGTGGGAAGAGAGGCTGCGAAAGACGCCCTCGCGCGATGAGGGTCAACAGGTCCAACCTCGAGCTCTTCCTCCCATTGCTGCCAGAATGCAGGCACTTGCTGCAGCTGCCAAATCGCTGATTAATCCGGGTGGAGCCTGGTTTCTCACTCATATTCTGCCAGCATCCCGGGCCTCAACCAGCCATTCCCCCTCTTGCAAAGAAGAATCAACCCCCCTCTTTTCCATCCCTACCCATCTCTCCTGGTCTTCCCCACCATGGACCCTCCCATGAAAACCGCGCCAACCCAACAAGCCGGGGAAGGCGCTTCCAAGCCAGCCATCAAACCTCCACCAAAGACCCGCAACAGAGCCCAGCTCAGCTGCAACAGCTGTCGAGCGGCGAAGTTGAAGTGCGACAGAGGTAGCCCGTGCGGGAACTGCATCAAGAGAGAATGCGAGTCTCAATGTTCAACCCCTGCACCTATTCCTCGAAAGAAGGCTGCCGTCAGCATGCAGAAACGGATAAAGCATCTCGAAAGCTTGGTGAAGGGGGTCATGAGTGGACCGACCCCAGTAACGACCTCGCCTCCTCAGGTTAGGCCTGGGCGCTCCATGGCACCCAATCTGGCAAACCATGTTGAGCGTATGACTTTAGACTCGAGAAAAGATCGCCCTAAAGATTTAGAATCGTTCTCAGGTCAAATCCTCACGGGAGGGCAGGATAGCACTTATGTTGGCGCAACTCACTGGGCCGCAATTCTAGAAGATGTGAGATTTTGCTAGCTGGAAATCCCCCTTGAAGCTCGTTTACTAGCCTTGTTTTAGATTGAAGAAGTCAAAAGCTATTTCCAGACCGAGGATGTCGTCGAGGATGAGAATACCGGATCTTCCACTTCGTTGTTATTCAATACCTCATCAACTGCAACCCACGAAGAACTGCTGGCTAGTCTTCCAACCCGTCCAATTGTCGATCTTCTAATCTCTCGATACTTCAATTCTAACAGCACATCCATACGTATGCACAAGTGTTGCTCGCTAAGACTCTCCTATCACTAACTTCTTATCAGATCTTTTTCATAAACCAACATTTCAAAATGATGTGAGTTATCATTTAGCAGTTTTTGGTAGCCACTTTGTGCACTTAACTACATAGGAAGTAGAAGTTCCCCCCCTGTTGCATTTTAATCGTCTGATCTTAAAACCCTCAACTGCGACTTTTCTTCCTAAAACAGTGTCGCGCTCTTGCCTACCTCTTCCTCCCTATTTAACTTTGTCTCATCTTTAAACTTATTATCCCCCTTTTAAACACTCGCCGAGTACTACCCTAACATACAGCCCTTTAGTACCAGAATTTCTGGGACAGCCCTATGGAAACTCCAATTGCTTTCTTGGGACTCCTCTATGCCGCCATGACAGTAGCAACAATAACAAATCTCCAATCACGCGACAGCCCTCTTAGCTCAGCATCCAATTCAATACACTTAATCCACTTCTATCGTAGCAACAGCATACAATGTCTAATCCTATCCAACTTCCAAAAACCTACTCACCTAAAAATGATCAACCTCCTAATCTATATTGAAGGAGAGTTCACCCTCTCTACCGACGACCAAATGTCCTGCTACCTCCTCGTCTCCACTGCTATCCGCCTGGCCCTCCGCATGGGCATCCACCGGGACTCGACCAAAACCATAGGAAATACTCTCTCACCCTACCAATCGGAGATGCGCCGTCGACTCTGGCATCACCTAGTCCAGCTCGACCTCCTAAGTTCCTTCCACATCGGCCTCCCTGGGTCAACCTTCCCCATCGCTTCCGATACCCTCACTCCTCTCAACATCCACGATGAATCATTCTCCAAAACCTCCACCTCCCTCCCCCCTTCCCTCCCCGAAATCCACCTCACCCCCGTCTTATACTTAATCTGTAAATCTCGAATCTGTCCTATATCCGCTCAAATCGCGAACTTAGCCAACGACCTAACCCTTCCCCCCTACACTCAAATCCTAGAAATCGACACTGCTCTCAACACCGCCTACTCCCAGGTTCCAACCCATTACCGACTTCCCCCAACTCACTCCACAGCCCCTCTCCTCGACCCCCCCTCTCAAACAATGAAACGATATAGTCTCGCCTTCCTCTACCAAAAATCCCGCTGTATGCTCCATCGCCCCTATCTCCTAAAATCTCCCTCTCACCCCGAATTCTCGTACTCTAAAAAAGTGGCCTTGGATGCAGGGTTGAAATTACTCGGCTATCAGAGAAGAATTCACGATATGAGATTCCCTGGTGGGATGATTGTCGAAAGAGATCAATGGTTTGAAAGTAGTTTACCCAGATATGACTTCCTACTTGCGGGAATGGTGGTATATATCCACCTCTTAGGGAGAATCGAGGATAGGAATAAAGAAGATCTAAATCGGGGGGGTAGAGAGGTGTTGGAAGAAGGGGAATGGGATATGGTTAGAGCGTTGGAGGGGAGTTGGGGTATTTGGAGGGAGGAGGAGATGGTGGGGGGAAAGGGGAGGGGGGAGGTTAGGAGGGCGAGGGGGATTTTGGAGGGGATGATTGGGAAGATTAGGAGGGAGGTTGGAAGAATTTCTTCATATTCTTCTGATTCCTACGGTGGTTTAATTC
The DNA here is from genome assembly GCA_003988965.1 of Neobulgaria alba. Classification (NCBI taxonomy): domain Eukaryota; kingdom Fungi; phylum Ascomycota; class Leotiomycetes; order Helotiales; family Gelatinodiscaceae; genus Neobulgaria; species Neobulgaria alba. Next base: position 319,130 of record QYAM01000018.1, read on the forward strand.
CTGGTGTTGTTGAGGATAGTAAGTCCCTCCCTATTTTCTCGTCCCCTGTCTTTATTTATTTTTAACAATATCCTCGATATAATGCTAGAAACAACAAAAAGTAAACGGCTCAAAACTGATGGGTGGTTTTTAGATCCCTCACAGTCGCAAGGTTCGGATCCTAACCCACAGTGTCAATCAATCCCACTTCTCCCTTCTTCATCTTCTCCACACCAAAATTTCCCGTCAAATACACAATCGCAATCTTACTTGGAACAAAATCAAAATCAGATTCTCAATCTCAATCCTAATCAAAACCTTAATCCAGTTCAACTAGACGGACTATATGTTTTCAATCAAGAACTAGACCAAGGACTAGATCAAGGACTAGAACAAGGACAAGAATTCAATTTTAACATTTTAGAGGGGGTATTTGATTGGGTGTGTTTTCCCTCTCCTTTCCCTTTCCTCTCTCCCTTTCTTTCATGCCTTTATTTTTAAAGGAGTGACAGGAGGGGTTTTGTCGTTAGCTTTCCTTTTTTTAAAGACTTAAGAGAAGCTGTGAGGTTGTGTATAAGTGGGCGTAAGTGTATTTTCAAGTCTAGAAAACTGACTAGATGATAGGATTTATTCGAAACTCAATTTCGAGGAGGGAGGGACTTGGGTTTTTGATCGGGAGTATTTCTCTTTTTGGGGGGGAATGGATGGATGGGTGGGTTGGTAAGCGTGAGGATTGGGACTAAGATTGAGGTTGAGATTAAGATTATTTGGTATTTGGTATTGTTATAATAGGATAGGATGGGATAGAGATAAGCCTTTTGAGTATGAGAAGAAGGCGGAGAGAGGGTGCGGGGTTTAAAAGAGCTAGGGTAAGATATAAGATATTAGGAAGGAAGGAAGGAGGAGATTTAAATCGGGAAAGGATAGATAGGCAGGCAGGCAGGTAGGTAGGTAGGTATATATATAAGGGGTTTAAATGGAAATAATAAAAATTAAATAAACCTTACTCCTCCCTCTTATCTCCTTATTCTTTTTATTTATCTCTCTCTCTCTCTATATATATATAAAAGAGGCTTTTATAAAGAAGATATCGCATATATAATCTCCTCTCAAGAAAGTTAAAGGAGGAATATAAACTTCAAAATTTAACATTCCATCTCTAAAACTTCTTATAATAAAATATACAAAGAACGAAAAATATTCGCAATCATTATAACAAGGATTTAATCGGATATACTCCTAGGAACCCCTTCCCCATCCCCGCCATCCGTCAACCGAGCGGAACGAGCATGACCGATAGTTTTAAGTTATCAACCCCATACTTAACACCTCCTACTATACATACATGCAAAAAGATTAAAAACCCCCATCGGAAAAACGGAACGGTTGATCCCCCCGGTATCGTGATTTAGATTCAATTTGGGTATTTTCGGTATTTGTGCGAATGGGTATATGATGGGATTACGTAGGTGGGGTATTTTTCGTCATGGGGCTTACGCGTCGTAGGAATGGAAAAAAAGGGGATATCTGTCGTTCGGGGATGGTTTCGGGTGGTGGAATTTTAATTTGTTATGAGGTGAGGTGAGGTGAGGTGAGGAGGGTAGGGGGATTTTTGTTTTATTTCGTTTGGTTGGAGGATTCGTTTGGTTAGAGGTAAGGTGGGTAGGTCAGAGGGATGAAAGGTTTTTTTGGTTTATATCGGACCTTTTATGTTATGGAAGGGAAAGAGAGAGGTGGGGGATATATTGATGGGGGGTTGGGATTTATATATGTGTGAGAGGTAGTGGAGATTGAGAGTTTATTATTTTGATTGATTTTCGATTTTGAAATATTTTAGTAGTGGGTGTGAAGAGTAAGATTTTGTTGTTGAGTTTTTTTTATTTTTTTTTGGAGAAGAATTGTTTAGTAGAATTTAGCAAGGACGACCAGGAGGAGGGTTATTAAGGATACGTTTTTATTGAGGATTACGACTGGAATACGAAGATTGAGGGTTTTGTGAGACGGAAAGGATATTTGGTGTTTCTTGTGGAAGAAAGAAATTGAAGAGGTGGAAGGATTTGAGACTGGTTTCGGATATTGAAAGGGGAGGAAAGATAGAAGTCGACACTCTTAGAAGCCGGAGGAGGCTGAAGATACAATTAGCGAGGTTTCTCTATCGCAGAGGGCGATAAGGGGTCGATTTTGGGAATCCGAGAGATTTCCAGTTTTGAGGGAGGAGATAACGCAGTATCAAGGGCATTTTACAGAAAGGACTAGGAGAAGAAGGAGAAAGAGAAGAAAAGCTCACGCGAAACTAAATTTATCAATTTGAGGATCCAACCAGCGACCTTGACAGAGGGAAAGGCAAAATCTGATTGGACTTTCAAGAATCAACCACTCATGCAACATACTCACAATCACCACACCAAACCCATAGTTTTTCGAAGGACAGCCTCCTGATCACTCGAACTGACTACAACAAGCTGCACAAGACACGGAAGATGCAATTCCTGCTCCCAAACTTCATCTTCCTCCTAGGAATTCTATTTTCAACTCAAGTCCTAGGAGGACGCATCCACCTCACCGGTTCCCAACCACTGTACGTTTTCCCCTCCCCTTTCCCCTCCCAAGCCCCAAACCCCAATCACCCAAAAAAACCTACCAACTAACCCACTCCACCCCTAGACTCCTAACACTCTACCCCCTCCCCACCTTCAAAGGCACTCCCCTCCTAATCCACGGCATAAAATCAACATGCTACAACCTCCTTCCTCCAAGAACAACTCATTCCCCTACTCAATCTCCCAACCCTCCACAAATCAGAACCCTCCCATTCACACCAAGTTCCGTACATCTCGCAGAGGGGGTTAAAAGGTGTGAACTGTTTGTGAAGAAGGATTGTGAGACTAGTGGATATGCGATGGGGAAGATTGGGGAATTGATGGTTAGTGGTGATTTGGCGGATATTGGGGGGGTGTTTGTCGGGGGGATGGGGGGTGTTGGAAGTTTTTATTGTTGGGGTGGGGAGGGGGAGTTGTGAGTTAGGAGGAGGATGGAGTAGAGGAATTAAGGTTGGAATGAGAGGGAGGGAAATGTGTTTGAAGTATATAACGAGAGGGAGAGAGGCTCAATAAGCATGAACGGATGGAGAGACACTTAGATATCAGATGAGCGGAGAGTGGAAATTTTAAATGCTCTCGTAAAGGAATTTGAAAGAGTATCGAAACATAACGGAAGGAAAATTATGTTAAAGAAGTTTAGAAATGTTATTCTTCTCTTCTCTTCTTTTCGTTTCGTGTCTAGAAGAACGGTTTAGGAGTTGCCTTTTGTTCTTCTTACAAAGTGCAATAGATTAGTATCTAAAATATAACTAATGGTACTAAGTTCCTAAAGTTGCTCGTATAGAAGGAGGATGGGCAATCTCGAGGAAGAATAAGAGTCTTAGCAATCCCAAAATTCGGAATTCGGTGTGGGATACGAAACATGTAGAAGTTCTCCGGTAGAAACTGGTCACACAAACTAGTTCTTGTCATCATATCCTAACCTTTATCTCATTTCCTATCAGAGAATTGGCAGTCCTGAATACCCTCACTCTAAATCACGTGCACTCCCTATCGAACTCGAATCCATCTTAGTCTATCCAGAAAAACAAAACGTATCAAGCTACGAAACCTCCAATTCCTCTAAATTCCAAACAGGAAACACAAAAGTCTACTAAAAACTAACACAAAACCGGCAAAATGACCAACTGGACACTTTCGTATAACATAATCCACAGCCCTCAGCCCTTCCCTTCCAATGAAATTCAGATAAACGAAAAGCGCAAATTGAAACGCCACAATATTTATACTCACTTCCACAGGAAATGTGTACTGGAAACCATATAAAGGTGGAAAAAATGCCAAGTCTAGCCCGACCCCCTAAATCTACTAATTACTACAACGGAAAATTAAATGATAAATCAAACCCATTCCTCTACAAACAAGCAACTACAATCTAATACTAAAAACCTTAACCTAACGCAAAAGCCTAACTTAGCTTTGTAAAAAGCCAACCCTCCCCCCTATTAAACCAAAAACGATATTAAAATCTTCAATCCTCTACATCATCACGTGATGATTAATAATAGGAAAGTAAGTGTAAAAGAATATCATAAAAAAACCCTTCACTAGCCCTCTTCTAATTTCCTATTTCCCCTCCTTCACTACATCTAATGACAAAAGAAAAACAGCTAGCATATATACATACCTACCTACTTATATAATACAATACAGTCAACCCACACCTACCTATACAAGACCCTGTGTAAACAAAAAAAAAGAGAGATGAAAAGTCATGGAAAATAAGCGTAAACGTATACGCCTTCCCAAAAAAAATATATAGTATGCTTTATACGTCATACAGAATACTCCACAATATAAGTCCATCCATCTCAACATAGCCAGGCCACTCCTCCCTTCCTTCCTTTCTTTGACCTTTTTCTTTTCTCTTTTCCGTCCATACAAAGGTAAACCTAGGTTCCCACTCTATCCCATTCCATTTCGTTTCCACCAGAGAACCTCCACATCAACCAACTCATCCCCTCCCTCCATCCACACACCATCCATAAATTCATAAAAAAAATCGAAGTCTACAACAGAAACCCCGACGCAAACACAAAGACAAGAATCTCTATAATCAAGAAAGATGACCGACCTGTTCATCTGTCAAACTTCGAAAGAGTCGATAATCCCCAATCAGATCATCCGAACTCGATATCGAATTCGATACAAGCGACCCCTTGCCAACTTTAAGAGAGCCTACGCTTCCGGACCTCTTGCGTAGATGACGTCGCCCATTACTCCCGCGAGGACTCTTCGATTTCGACGATTTCTGAAAAAAACACTCCTCGTCAATGAATCGTCCCCCAAATGATGGATGATGTGACGCCAGTGCAGAGATGCAAGCAAGAAAGGTGATTGAAGAAAATAGAAACAGGTGTGCGCGCGAGCCAACAATTCTATCCAGTGAAGTGACGAGAGACGAAACTTGAACAAGTAGCTCCCACAAGGCAGAAAAGGCGGCATAGCGCTTACAAGCAAATCATCGCTGGCTTCTGGAGGATCCTACCGAATTTTGGCGATCGTGAGTGGGCCTTCGTTCTCGACGATCACCGTCCTGTAACTTCAGTGAATTTAAACGCTTCTGGTTGTCTTCTGTCATCGGATCGAGTTCATCGAGTTTCTTCGGTCTTGGAACAGCGGCGGTTCCATTGATCTTGCCTTGCTTGGCTTGCTCAGCGAGAGCTTTCCATTTGTTTTCTCTAGCCAGTTCGCGTGCCTCGGCGTTGTTTTGATGCTCTGTGTATTCATGGGAACAATCATCGAAGAGTTGTGGGTTGATTTCCATGAATAGCTTCATAGCATTGTAAACCATGCCGTGGATGGTGCTATATTATCATTAGATTTGACTCCTAGTGGATGTTGAAGTTTACTAACCGATTCCAGTGACCCTTTGAGTTCTCGTAGAGTGGCGCAAACATGATAGGAAGAATAATCTCAACATTATCGCTGACGAGGTTGCAGAAATATTCATTATTCCAGAAGTAGAGAGCGCGTTCAGCTACTTGGAAGTGGGGGCTAGCAACCGATTTGGCAAGTTGGTGAAAGAGGGGTTCTTGGACCTTGGCAAATTCTGCTGGATCCATGACCTCGAAGATATCTTCAACTTCGTTTAGGAACATAACCTCTTTTGTGCTGTTTGTTTTGGGCCAATAACGCAATAAGCCAAGCACAACCTGATATCGAGTTAGCCTCATTCGTTATTTTTAGTAGACGAACACTTGAACAAACCTCTTCTGTCAATGCTGCATCCTTCTCGAGGAATTGAACAATACAGTATGCTAATTGAGGGTGGTACATGCTAAGACTTTTGACCTTGTGCATCGGGATTAATACTCTAGTCAAGAATAGCTTGTGCTCTTCCTTCAAGGGCAAAGCAAATCCGTTGATGATCGAACCTAAAATTTCCAGCAGCTCAGCAATGCCGTTGAAACGTTCCGTCTCGTAGATAAATTGGAAAAACACATTATTAATCGATCTCCTAATGTAAGAGCGGAGGTTAAGAAATTTGCCGTATATCCTATGTAGAGTCGTCTTCAAGAAGTCGCGTTCCCGGGGATCCTCGGAATCAAACAGCTCAAGTAGTTGCAAAACGAAACTATGATCTATATATGCCTTGGCGATATTGGTATTGAAATCCTGACTTTCAATGAATCTTAGGAAAAACTCATAGACAACTTGGATGTGGGGCCATGCGACCTCTAGGACTGGTTCGTCTTCCTCTGGGTCGAAAGCTTCTCCTTGGGGATTCATTGGTGGGGGGATAGGTCGGAACAAATTCTTGTTGAACATGTCGACTACCCTGGGATACATAGCCTCTGTGATGACTTGTCTGTTGTTTGCCACATAGTCTAATAATTCGTGTAAAGCCAACCTTTTTATCTCCTTTGACTTCATGTCACCAGCAGCATCATTGAAATCGAATATGACATTACATTGATCGATCTTTTGCATGAACAACTCCTGCCGGCGATTGGGAGGAACCTCATGAAAACCGGGTAATTTCTCAAGCTCTCTCTGTGGAGAGATATCGAATCTTGAAGAATGTTGCCTTTTTGGCGTCCTGATTCCTTCTGGAACATCTTTTGGTGTTGTTTGCAGACGATCGAACATGAGGGACTTCGAGCCCGCTTTGGGTGGTGCAAGATCATGGGGCATAGTTTCTGCTGCACCAGGAGGTGGGATATGCTGGAGCTGGAATTAGTCTTTTGGAAAGCTAAATATTACCCAATGATAACTTACAGGAGCACTTGGACTAATAATCACACTAGGTGGTAGTTGACCATGGCGACTTGGAGTGCCAGGCGCTCCAGCACCTGGTGCGTTGCCCCCGACACTTGTGAAGCGATCTGGCCCAGAAATTGTGGGATGACCAGGGACTAAGGAGTTCATTCCTGGAGGAACACTCACACCAGAGTTGGGAGCACCCGGAGCACCACCGTCATTCGGAGGGAGGGGTTTATTGCGAGAATCTACTAGAGTGCTCGTGGAGGAGGAGGGTGTTGCAACCGGAGACTGGGCTGCCTCTCTGGACGAACCTGCCTGCGAAGGGGACGACGTTCCATCCTTCGACTCCTTATTTTTCGACTTGGAGGATTTATTTGGGTCTTTAGCGCGCGAGAGCTGCTCATGCTGAAAGAATTAGCATGTGAATCAACAACATATGTAAGATGGGTCTTGTGTAGTGGAGAAGGAAAGCTACTCACAACCCTCTGCCTAAAGCCTTTCATCTTGAACTGCCAGGAAGATGTGTTTCAGGGCGCTGTTGGGGAATGGCCTAGATGGACCGCCGTGAAGGCAAGTTGCACCGTTGATGAACCTCGTAGACTACAATATTATTTGGACTCTACACATTTGGCCCCGTTAGCGTCTCTAAGCTCTAAACCTCCGGCTAGCCTTGTACTGGCTCTCAGCTTATTGTAGGAGTACGCACCTCTGGACTTAGGAATAGACACAGGTATTATTTACCTCACGCTTTGACTCCCACCGACAGGAAAACGAGACAGCCGGGCTGCAGGAACGAGGTCTGCTATGCCAAACGTACGGCTCATAGACTGCTGTGCTGGCTGGCGTCGGTCGTTAGCTAGTTAGCTAGGCGTTCAGGGCTTCTTCAGCAGGATGTTGCGGACGGTAATTATAAATTGCTTCGTAATCGGTTTTTTGTGGCCGATGCAGCTGTGAGAAAGCTGGGACGCAGTATGCTCGATTAGATCGGGTTGGAGAGGTGATCGCGCCTGAACGTTCCAGTCTAGTGGTCGAGGTCGAGGTCAGCGCGCTGCATCACCAACATGCATCATGAATTCCAGTTCTCACATACCGAGCCCTCGGCGCAGCTAGTCGCGACTAACCTGGTTATCTGCCTTCTCCTGGATGGGTTCTGCGGATGGTGTTGCGGGATTGGGGCCCAGCGGTGAATGTGGATGCCGTTATTCACCCTGAATGGCGAAGATGGTTGGCTGGAGCCGGAAAACGCGTCCGGGACCTGGGGCTGGCCTGGAGTAGCAGCAGCGAGAGTGGAAGAGGGGGTTCGGAGATGCTTCTGGTCGCAATTGTCGTCGTCCACAGCGCACACTGCTTGGGCTGGCTGTTGCTGTCGGTTCGTTCCCCTCCACGAGGTGCGACTAATTTTGGGAGCTAGCCTCATTGGCCCAAGCGCTGGGATCCTGGACATCCAGGCCCGAAGGCAATTGGCCACCGTCCTATCCACGACCTTCTCAAACACCCCCAATCACCACCGCGCCCCCACTGGAGAGAGGGCTGTCACAACGCTGGAAATCACAAACGGCGAAGGGGCAGTTCTCCGGAACTCAGCGGCCAGCAGCACCCAGCAGCGCCCATGCCTCCCAGGAAGAAGCAACGGCGGGGGGCACCCGAGCCACCCCAGGAGCATGAGGACTGCAGCAGGACTCCCGCGCCTATCCTTCACGTTGCGCCGCGCCAAATTGTGGCGGTTGAGCATCCCATGATAGTGATGAATTTAGACAACGGCGTTAAAACCTTTGGGAGAAATAAGCCGTTTGAGCGGGTACGTCATGGCCTCGTTTCCCAAGCCCGTCCCGTCCTTAGAACAGCCTCCCTCGCCCTGAGCTACCCCTACTCGAATACAGCATATAACTGCGAACCCCGTGATATGCCAATGCCCAACAGCTCTAACATCACCTAGATCCTGGCCTCGAACAATCCAGAAGAGTGCATCCCTCTCTATCTTCGGTACAACGACCCTATGTGCATTCCCATCTTGTCACACAACGCACCAACCAATAATGTGCTTTTGAAAATCACCGTCCCAAAACGGACAGGAAGAAGACGCAAGCGAGGTTCCCAAGACCCCTTCCTCTTCGAAAATAAAGAGGCTTCAGCACAGGTCGCCAGTAATGTTGAGCCTCTCGCAGAGGCTAGCACCCTCTTATCATACGCGCGAAAGGACAAAGTCTCTACTATCCAACGAGCGCTTCAAGATAATGTCGACAAATGCACTATTGAGGCAGTAGGAGAGATAAGGCAGAGTCATAGATATCGAGGTGAGCCTTCTATCACTAAAATCTTGCTAGATTACTTTTTAACAATTTATAGGTATTTCCGACTTCCATCATTCGGTCAGCAAAACAGAATTCATGCCAAAATTCCAGGAGACATTGATTTACGGTGGAAGTAAGGTGTCCCTCATTCATCGAGAACTAAACCCAACTAACTTTTTGAAGTCGAAGAGATAAGGAAATACAAGTTAAGTGACAGCCACGGCTGGAAAAAAGACGAAGAGTTTATGCCACCCCCAGTCTTCACGAACCACTCCTTACCATTTAATTGGGGCTGGCATCAAAATCCAAACATTGGAGAAACAGTCGATGCCTATGGTAGAAAAACTCTCATCAACCGATCGAAACCCAGAAGAGTGGAATTGCCATATCTCAACCATGACATTCCAGATCAGCAAGTCCCAGCCTTTGCAGCTTTAGAAGAGCCCAAAGATCCAGATCTAATTCAACTTATCGGGGAGCTAAAGCTAGCTTTGGAAGAAAGACCAATTTGGACCCGACGAGCTCTTGTCAACAAAGTCGGCAATTCAGAAGTCCTCTACATGATCAAACGGGCACTCCAATACGTAGGCTATCAATTCAAAGGTGGTCCCTGGAGAGATGCCATCATAAAATACGGAATAGATCCCAGAACCGACAAAAAATACCGTCCCTACCAAACTTTCTTCTTCAAAATCTACGATGAAGAAGAGCGAACAGCTAATTCCCAATGGCACGACATCCGCACGAACTTCAACCATACCAAAAGATCCGGTAAGAAGAAGAACCTGCTGACCCATCTCTTCGACGGGAAATCCGTAACTCTCGACGGCAAAGTCTGGCAAGCCTGCGATATAACCGATCCCTTAATCGCCAACCTCATCAAAAACGCCCCCTATCCCGATCACTGCGAAAACAATTCCGACGGCTGGTTCTGCAACGGTACCGCTGCAAAAATAAAAAGTATCATGCGTACCAAAATCCAAGGAATCCAAGTCGGTCGTCTTCCACCCGATGAAGATTTCAAAATCTCCATTGAGGCACCCGATTACGTCCCCGGTAAAACAAGTCGAGAAATCCAAGTTCCGATTCCAGATGTTCACCTTACGCCTGCTGATTTGGAGAAGATGAAATCAAGAGGAGTGGTTCATCCGAGTAGGTCGAGTGGTATCAAGAGGAAGGATTTTAATATTAGGAAGAGGACGGAGAGGATTAGACCGTTGGTTAATGGGGATAAACCGAGGATACCCCAGGGGATGAGGAATCAAGGGGGGAAGCTACATAAGGTTTCGCAATCTAGACTTATGGAGTTGAGACCGCTTGCTCCTAAACCTTTGGCGAGTGCGAGTGGGAATTTTGGAGCAGAAGGTGGAAATGAGGGGAGGAGAGAAAGTAGTGTGGCGGAGGATATGAATGATTCTGAGATAGAACAAAATAGTTCTCAGGGTGGGCTTCCACATGACGAGCCGGAACTAGATGACGAAGAGGAGGCGGATGAGGATGAGGTCGGGTTTTCGGATGTTTATAGTGATGATGATAGTGAAGATGATGTTTTGGCTGAGGTTGAAGATGAGGATGAGGATGAGGATAATGAAGATCAAAACGTTTACGGAGAGGAAGGTCATGGAGAAGAGGGAAATACTGATGGGGATGAAGATGCGGAAGGTGAAGATGATCCTGCATTCTTAGGAGATGGTTCTTGAGATTCAGTTACTGTTGTCGATTGGGTCTTGGCATCATCCGTTATATCCGAATCTATTTACTAATATAATATTGAGCAAAAGACGACCGTCCCTTGCGAGACGCTATTTCGGTTATATATTCTTTTCACGACTAACATATAAAAATTCTTATAATATTTAGCATTAAAAGTTTTCGGAATCAATAAATTTTGAGCTAAATCTCGGCTTTGTTTGTCCTTATACTTTTTATATAATAGAACATTATACTTAGAGATCGGAAAAAAAAAGTGCGCTTTGTATTCTAGCTAGGGAAATAGAGGAACATATCACATAAAACCCAACCATGACCCAAAAAATTGAATTCTCTGTCATTATTTATCTTCTATCGGGGAGGCTTATCTCTTGCTTTTAAACCAGGTATTCATCTACAATCCAAATTCCAATTCAAACCCCCATCCATCACCACCTTCTCGAAACCCAACCCCATCTATTCATTTCTTACCAAACATCTAACCTCCCATCCATATCACATCACCCTCTCTAACTGCGCCGAGTCCTTCATCTAGTTAATCAAAAACTTCCCCACCTATCAAAACCCATTCCTTCGAGTCATTATCGATCCCCACCTCCATTCCATATCTGCATTGCGGGAATATCCTTAAGTCTTGGCCTCATTCCCTTCCCCACCACAATTCAAGAAAAAGGCCAAACACGAGAATCTCCAAACAAGATTTTTCAATTCAGAATAAATTAAAAAATCCCTCTCCAAATACTTCCAATACAGTACCAATCTTCAAATCTGATATTTTTTCAGGCTTGACTGCGGCGATATTCAGACTCGTAGTCGTTCAAAAGTGATGAGCGGATGTGGGGCAAAAAACCCGGGAGTGGCGGACCAAAAAACCATCAGTCAGCCAGTGATTCAGCACCCATAAACTTTCGGCTTCTCACCCGAGAACCACCCATCGTCATTGATGAAACTTTAATGAACGTGATTCCCGCCTCACAAAATACTCGCCTTCTCTCACCTCTCACCATCCTCATTCTCACCATCAACTATAAAGAAATTGGGCATTAATCTCAACGTTTCTTGATTCATAGGAGAGCAAGATCTCTCGTCTTGCATTATGTTGTACTGAGCAAGTACTGAGCAAGCACTGCGCCACCACCGAACGCCCCACAGTCGCGTGCATGCAAGAAATCCCTCATTCTCACTTACCTACATCCATACATAAGAAGCTTGTTTGGTTGGAAATCTATTTAAGCTTCAAGGGAAAGAAATCCGAATCTTGCCGTCTAATTGGTTGAAGTATTTGGAGGGGTAAAAATACCTGTACGACATCACCGTTTTCAATTGATTGAGGAGGGATTGTTATTCTCCTATCACACCATCAACGACAATATCAATACTAATAAATTTGAGAACAAACAACAATCGGAAATTTATTTTTATCCATCTAATCGTCATAAGCATCAATAAAAAATGTCTCAACCATCCCCCCCTCACCCTAAAAAGCAAACCCTCAAACAGCGAATATCCCAAGCCTTCCGACCATCTAATAACCCCTCCAAAACAAACGCACACAAACACAAACTCTCTAAACGCCCCCCCTCCCGTTCTCAAACCCAAGAATACAACCTTACCAAAGCCACTGCCACCACCGCATCCCCCCGTCTCCAACACGGAGCCGTCTATCGTCCCTGCCACCCAAACGCCTTAAACGACCAAACAGGAGAATTAGAAATCGAAGACCTTCCCTTCCGAGGCGATACAACCGAACTCCTCCATGGATTAGGCCAGCGAGAATCTCAATCCAGTTTGGAATCCTTGGTAAGAGAGGTTGAAGAGGTGGATTTACGACCCCCAGGAGAAAAAAATATAGCTTCCCTCCCCACCGACATCTGGAGAATGATAACCGATTATCTCTCCCCCTGTACAGCCGCCAATCTCGCCATCTCATCAAAAACGTTGCATTTACGTCTAAACCCTCTTCCATTCCAAACCCTCGAAAAACCCTCGAATAAAAAAGAAAGAATTGCATTTCTCCTTCCCATGGATTCCCAGCTTCCAAACCACCTCTTCTGTTTCTCCTGCGCGAAATATCATATTCGTCTCCATCCCGGAAACGAGCGTCTTCATCCTATAATCTCCCAAAAAACACATCCAATATATCTTTGTCCATCAGTAGGAAAATTAGGATATATAAACCACCATATGCGTTTAACGCCCGGAAATGCCCTTCCATTCACCCATGTCCAATTAATCCTTCGATCTCAAAATTTCTCCCCAGCCCATGGAATATCCGTAAATGCCTTTTCTAAACGTTGGAAAGATACTCATTCAGAATGGTCTCATCAATCATCATATCTTATACATAAGAATCATCTTCTCCTCCGAGTTTCATCAAAAACTTTCGCGAATGCAAATCTTCCTCCTTCAGGGGCTAGACATCTTTTGTATTCAAGAGAAGATTACACACCATATTTCTCAACTTGTGCTCATTGGAGAGACGGGGAATTAATGAATATTTGTAAATGCGCTTTAAGCCATATTCCTGAACGGAGAGAAAGTATCACCGTCCAACTTGCCAAGGGTCCGAAAATCGTAATGCCCACTGCGCATAATACGGCTATTGTGTCTTTATGTTCGTTTTGTAGACCGATGAGGAGGTGTCCGGATTGTAAGACTGAGTATTTGGTTGAGTTGAAGTTGGGGGAGGATAGAGAGGAGGGGGAGAGGAGGTTTAGACAGGTTTTGGTGGTTACAAGGTGGAGCGATTTGGGGGATGGGAAGAGTCCTTTTAAAGGAGAGTGGGCAGCTGCTTGTGGAAATGCGGGGAGGGTGGGGGTTGATGATGTTGGAGCCGTTGGTGTTGGGGAGGATGGAGAGGAGAAAGAGATTTTTGATAGTTTTAAGATGACGGGGAGGAGGGCGATTTCGGGAATTTTTGAAAGCCAGAAGGGGGTGAGCATGCCGGGACAGAGGATGCTGAATTTGAATCCTAGCGGGGAGAGGAGGGGGGAGGAGGGCCATGGTTGGTATTGACTTGGGTTATCTTCTTCTTTGACTCCGGGGAGAAGACCATTGAGAGCTGTTGTTATGATGAGTTGAGATTCTTCCTTCTCTATCTATCATTTCATGGCTGTGGAGTCGTGTTGGAAGGTCCAGCAGATGATATCCGATGTATATGTGGAAGTCGTGATAACCGGCTACTTGGATGATGAGAAGAAGAAGGTTCGTGTATTTGACGAGATTGTTGTGTCGTTGGTCCGGTATTGATGGACGAGAGTTCCACTACGGATCCCCCATCCATCACACCCCTTCACTCGACACTTTCACTACTCCACCCTCCCTCTCGCCTCCTTTCCATCTCTCTCCTCTCTCGCGCTGTTACGACTATCTGTTCTTGCCGCTTGATGATACATCGTCCTATGAGGCCACTGATTAAGAATCCGACTACCACGACAGCGATACTAATACCGATCATTTGAGATCGGGTGAGGTTAAATCCAACGTTGGAATAGTCGTTTGTGGTGGACTTTGTGGTCAAGGGAAGCGTGAGGTTTTGGAGAGTGGTGTCGCAGATAAGGTTGGAAAGTGTGGTTGAGTGATTGCCGATCGTGGGAGGGAAAGAGCTGACTGTTACGTTATTGTAGTAAAGTGATATTGCATAGTTGCAGGAGTATGGCGTGGAGGTGGTGAGATTTAGTGATTGAAGTGTTAACAAGGAGGGGAGGTAAATCCTAGTTGAATATATGTTAGTGTTATGGAATTTTCTATGGGGTGAAAGCCTGAAGATAGGGAAAGTATCTTGGCAGTCATAATCATAATTCTCCTCTCAAATGTCCAAATTTGAAGATGGAGGACTGTTGTGTTCTAAAGATGGATGACTTACCCTCCTATTCCCCCACAAACCTCCATTCCCCCAGTCACAGCCTGTAATGACGGAAATCCATCATATATCCCTCGTAAATACCAATTTATATCTCCAAGAACACTTAATTTGCCATTCTTTCGAATAATGATATCCCCCTGTACGGTAGTCAAGTCTCTTAATTCGACGTCTTCCAACAGTTCGTTGTCGATAAGAAGTAGGCTGGAGTTTACTGTTCCGGTGTCACCCGAAATGGAAGGAAACAACTGTTGAAAGGGTGTTAGGTTCCATGGTAATTTCGGACCGAGAGTTTTTATCGATGGCAGTACTAGAGCTGTCAGGAGGGGACATGATTGAATGTTCAGCTCGCTAATTTGAGTGGTCGAGGAGAAAGTGATGTTCGATAAGCCACGTAATATGGTTGTGCCTAAACTTGGCAAACTCGCTTCCAATGATGTCGAGTTTGATCCGAGGATGGTTATGTTAAGGGTGTTAACTGTCCCTGAGAGGTTTATTGTGTTTGGCGTTGAGCCGTGGGAAGTATTGTTTATGACGAGATTGGAGATGGAAGTTAGGTTTTGAAATGTGAGAGTGGCAAGATTGTGAGACACTATCTCTATGATCGGAACTGAGGAAAGGTTCGAAGTTCCCGTCCATGCTGCTAACGATGGTGTGTCGAGGTATATCTGTGATGCGACACTAAGGAGGGATGGGAAGTTTAACGTTTTCAAGTTAGGAGCAGTGATCGTGAGGCCGCTAGCTGTTATGTCTGTTAGGTTGGGTAGGGAAATGGCGACTAGATCACCAGGAGAATCGACTTGTAGAGTGGGTATCGTTGTGAGGTAGGGCAAGTCGAGTGTCCCAGAGAAGGTCGATAGCAGTTTGAGGGTTGTGTTAAAGGAGGTACAATTTTGGAAAGGCAGGGTTTCGTCAGAGGCGTTGAAGGGAGGAACGTTGTAACAGGGGTTTAAAAGGGCGTTTCCTAGTGCTATAAAAGAAGACGAACTTTGTTAGGACTTGACTTGCTTGCAATGGTGAGGGGACTGGAGGGGCCTTACGGCCAAGGCCGTAAGGGGTCAGGTGGTAAGCATACAACTGAAGAGAGTCACCGCAACAGACACAGCCAAGCAGCTTGGAAGGTCGATGAAGCGGATCATAGCGGCGGACCAAGACTTCCAAGTCTTCGTCAAGAACGACTAATATGCGCCTCCAAGTATCAAAGAGAGAGATTCTAGAATTCATCCGGACGAACGAAGGTTATTGGCTCATCTCGAGCAGCACGCGGGATCAATCAAGAGTCGGACTCAAAAGGAGATACAAGAATCGGAAACAACGATCAAGTAACAGGAAGAGGAGCAGGAAGAAGGTCTAAAGTCATAGGAAATGGTACCAAAGGCATGCTCGTAGTGGGTAAGCTGCTCGTGTACTCGGATTTCGCGGACGCAGCGTATATTTCAGCTGCTGCCGTTGGATGGCTAAATGAGGCGCTCGTCTCTTGGAGCAATGCCGACGGGCGTTCAGTCCGCAAGAGCTGGCGGGCAAATCCCGTGCCAGTGCAGCACATCTTGAAGGTGGGCGCGCGGTGGGCTCGGTGGGATCGGTGGGTTTGCTCGTAATGCCTAAAGAAGCATCTCCCAGCTGGCAAGCGAGTTGAGGTGTCTGGCTGTGACGTCCTGTTCGCACGCGCGCGTGAGAAACGTGTGATGGCCTGTGGCCGGCGAGCGTCTGCCGGCGACGGGTGGAGCCTCGGTGCCCAGGGGGGAAGCGCGGGACGAGAAGCCCCGGGAATTGACGGCATCTCGCATGTCGGCCCTGGGCGCTGAGGCGCTGAGACGCTGAGGTGAAACTTCGTCCCCACTGAGCCTCAGCGTTGCATCCGACAACTCTCCGTGGATATATTGCCATCCGCGCCGTGACAACACCACCCCAGAGGAGATGGCTAAATCCAAGGCCAAGCGAAAGCAGCAGAGCGTCCTGGCTGAGGCTCCCTCCAAGAAGTTAAAGACGGCCGCAGTGGTCACCCCTCCCCCCGATGATGCCTCTGTGCTGGGCCCACGCACCGTCCACAGTCTTGGCCTTGAGGCTGACGATCTGGACATCGCCATTGACACCCTCAGCACCTTGGCTGCCCATCCCAGTGTGATCAAGTCGAAGGCGTGTCGGGATCTGAGGACGGCCGTGTACGACTTTCGCCAGGCTTGCACCACGGGCCAGAATGCTTCTGGTTGGTCTTTCCTCGCCCCCGGGGATTTCTTGCCCACTGACACTCTCCAGTCGATACGAACCTGACCGCGCGGATCAGTGGTGCTCTTGCAGACCAGAACTATGTCGGGGCGCGGATACTTCTGGCAGAGATGCGAATTCGAGGGCAGAAGCCGAAGCTCGGGGCCCTTTGTCGATGGGTGCGCGATATCGATGCGGTGAGTGGGGTTGCAGAACAGCTCGAAGGCACCACGAGGAGGACACCCCACGAGGAGACACTGCTGGTCGTTTTGGATGCGATTTTGAGAGTTACGGGTCCAATTGACTATACGCCAGAGGGCAAAATTGCTGCGGGACCAATGGACCCCCAACCACAATGGGACTTACGAGGCAAGGAGGAAAGAAGAAACACCTACGCCCACGTCTTGGATGGAAGCATCATGAAGAATCTCCCGAAAGACATCAAATCAAAATTTAGGATAATAAATACGACACCAGGTCTCGAACGAAAGCCACCAAACCTCCATCCTGCTATCCTTCACGCATCAGATAATGATGCTATCTTGCTATCCTCAACCCCCCCCAAAGCTTCACACCATAAACACCCAATAGTGCCGAATCTCCATCTTATGAAGAACATCCTCTCGCCCGAGGAATGCACACAAATCGTTGCTGCAGGAGAGTCAATTGGGTTTACACCAGATGCCCCAATTCGAGAGGAGGGCGAAGAGAGCAGCGTTTTGGCCCATAATTTTTATTGGATCGTCGACACCGCTTTTGCCTCGAAACTCTGGGCCCGGGTACAGAGCTTTGTGCCAGCAGAAGTCGGTGGCAGAAAGGTAAGAGGAATAAATCGCAGATTTCGGGTCTACAGATATGTTCCCGGTGCGGAGTATCGTGCCCATATTGGTTAGTTTCCCTAGCACCTTTGAGACGTTCCGTCCTGACGGGAATAAGATGGCGCATGGCCTCCATCTGGCATTGACCCAAAGACCGATGCCTACATCTACGACTCGTCCCCTCCAGAAAAAAAGCAATCTTCGTTGTTTACATTTTTAATCTACCTCAACGACGAGTTCGAAGCCGGCGAGACTACCTATTTCTTGCCGAGTGCAAAAGAGGGCAGCATGAATACCTACTCAATCAAGCCCATTCAAGGGAGTATAGCACTCTTTCCCCATGGGGAGATTGAGGGAAACTTGCTTCATGAAGGCACGGGGGTCCGAAAAGGCTTAAAACCTTCGGCCAAGTATGTTATTCGTACCGATGTGGTCTACGACATCGACGCATAGTAATGAAAGCTTAATAACGAAGCACGACTCCTTCATTCTCTGATAGGTGAGAAAAGGTGCAATCTGCTCATATTAAGTATTCGTCGTCAAGTGACAAGCAAAACTTGGCCTGTCATTAAGAGGCCCTTTAAGCTGGGCGTTGGATCTTCGGGCCGTCCCCAGCCATTGATTTATGCTAAACCCCGGTCGTCGGTAGGATCCCAAAATCTCCAATCGGGACAGACACTCAATAAACCCTAAACACTTGCGGGGTCTCCATTCATCTTTTCTTATTTTCTCATAAGTCTCGTGCACCTAGCTTTCATCCCAGGAGTATGTTCTTGGATGTGTCGATTGCGGCTAGATCTCAGGCCCACGATACTCCGCAATGGCATCTCAGCCTCCGTGCTCTGTATTATTGGCTTGCATTCTTAAAATGTGGGGTGCATCGACCCCAGATAACCTATTATCTGGCTTGTGTAGTTCTACCTTGCACGCAGTCGGAACATAGTATCGTCTGCCAGATTAATCTCAGTGCCGACGGCAATGCTTCCTGTTCCTATTCCTATTTCTTGAAGATCCCCCTCTTTTTTCACTCCTCTGTTCCTTACCTTCTTCGTCTCATCCTTTCTGAATTTCCCGAGAACGAATAATGGGCAAGATGAAGACCCTTCAATTACTTTCTCTAGGCCTGGCCCCAGTGGCTATGGCGCAATCAGGAGCATATGGGCAATGTAAATTCTCAACCCTGGCATGTGAACAAACCATCTAATCCATTTCAGGTGGAGGAACCGGCTGGACAGGCGCCACAACTTGTATTGCCGGCTACACCTGCACATACAACAATGCATACTACTCACAGTGTCTTCCCGGCTCTGCAGTAAGTAGTAGCACAACCACTGCCGGTGTATCTACTACTACAACCGTTGGAGGGACCACTTCATCCACAACGACCACTTCTGCTGGAAGTAGTACATCTACGGCTGCCAGTGGCGGCGGAGATGGCGATTGGGCAGCCGCTTATACTAAAGCGAAAGCTGCCTTGGCCAAAATGAGCACCGCAAATAAGATTACGATGGTCACTGGACAGGGCTGGCAGAAGGGTCCCTGTGTTGGTACCATTGCTGCTATTTCTGCCGTTGGGTTCCCTCAATTGTGTTTACAAGATGGCCCTTTGGGGTAGGTCATATTTTCTCTTTTTGACTCACAATTTCCGGCGTCTAGAGGAAGATTAATGGAAGTGGGGGGAAGAAAAGGAGGAGCGTTTAGCTGACATCTGTAAAGAGTGAGATATGCTCAAGGCGTGACAGCTTTCCCCGCTGGAATCACGACAGGAAGTACCTGGGATACTGGATTGATGTATAGCAGAGGTTATGCTCTTGGTATGCTCATCGGGATATTCTCAGCATATGAAAATTAATGTTCTCTAGGTGCTGAATCAAAGGCTCTTGGTGTTCATGTTCAACTTGGACCCGTCGGTGGACCTTTGGGAAAGATCCCTGCAGTAAGATTCTATTTCTACATTCAATCATCATGAGCTGACTAGTTGACAGGGAGGCAGAGGATGGGAAGGGTTTTCAAACGATCCCTATCTGAGTGGTGTTGCCATGGCAAATGTAAGCCTTTATACTCGAAGATGGTGGTACTTGCTAATGGATTTAGACTATCAATGGTATGCAAGCAGCAGGCACTCAAGCTTGTGCCAAGCATTTCAGTAAGTTTTCCAAATCGTAACTTTGCTTCAAGCTCTGATGGCTTGCAGTTGGAAATGAGCAAGAACTCAACCGCGATACCCAGAGCGCAAATATTGACGACAGAACTTTCCATGAAGTAAGATTCTCGAGCAACTTTATCGTGAGAGGCTGGCTAAACTTGGATAGTTGTATCTTTGGCCGTTTGCCGATGCCGTCAAGGCTAATGTTACCTCCATGATGTGCTCGTACAACAAGGTTAATTCAACATGGGCTTGTGAGAATCCTCACATTATGAACGATATCTTGAAAGGCGAACTTGATTTCCAAGGTTTCGTTGTCAGTGGTAAGTATCGGTTTCAGTCCGCACGGAAAAACCGGACTAATCAATATGGCCAGATTGGGCTGCGCAACACACAACAGCTGGGTCTGCCAACGCTGGATTAGTAAGCCCATCCCTTAACAACTTGCGGTGTTGCCACTAACATGATCACAGGATATGGCCCAGCCCGGCGACAACTTTGGTAACAATAACTTTTTATGGGGTACCAACCTCCAAAGCGCCGTTTCCTCAGGCAGCGTAGCTTCATCCCGTCTCGACAACATGTGTACCCGTATTCTCGCCTCCTGGTACATGGTTGGCCAAGACAGCGGATATCCAACTGTGACTGGTTGGACTTCGTGGAATGGGGGTAAAGGCGGCCCAAATGTCCAAGGTTCTCACGCAACCGTTTCTAGAGCCGTGGCCAGAGATGGAATTATTCTGCTTAAGAATACTGCCAATGCTTTGCCGTTGAAAAAGCCTGCTAGTTTGGCGATTATTGGAAGTGATGCAATTGCGAACCCTAGTGGACCTAATTCTTGCACTGATAGAGGATGTGATACTGGGACTTTGGCTATGGTTAGCTTTTACCTGCTCTCATTTCAGTGGCCTTCGTTGGGGGCCTTTAGGGTTGTTGAGATAGCTAACGACTAGACAGGGCTGGGGATCTGGAACTTGTGATTTCCCATATCTCACCGCACCACTTGATGCTATCAAGACCCAAGCCGCATCAGACGGTACAACGATTACCACTTCCACCAGTGATACTGCTTCCTCCGGAGCTTCTGCCGCCAGTTCCGCCGCCACTGCCATTGTTTTCATCAACGCTGATTCTGGTGAAGGATACATCACTGTAAGTTCCCCCAATCTTTCTTCGCCTAACATCAAAATCTAACAAACAAAACCCAGGTCGAAGGAGCAGTAGGAGATCGACTGAACCTCGACCCCTGGCACTCAGGAAACGCCCTCGTCTCTGCTGTTGCCGCCGTCAACAAAAACACGATTGTCGTAATCCATTCCGTCGGTCCTTTGATCCTCGAAACGATCCTCGCCCTCCCCAACGTCGTCGCCGTAGTCTGGGCCGGTATCCCCGGTCAAGATTCCGGTTCCGCCCTCGTCGACATCCTCTACGGATCTGTTTCCCCCTCTGGAAAGCTCCCCTTCACAATCGCCAAAGCAACAGCAGATTATGGACAAAATCTACAAAATGGAGATGATTCATATTCTGAGGGATTATATATTGATTATCGACATTTTGATAAAGCTGCTATTGCTCCACGTTACGAATTCGGTTTTGGACTTTCTTATACCACGTTTGCTTATTCGGGTCTCACTGTTTCTGCTCTTGGGACGACGAACACGGCTGGTGTTGCCCCAGGAGGTCCGAAAAATCTCTATGATATCCTCGCTACTGTTACGGCTACGATTACGAATAATGGAACCGTGGCAGGTGCAGAGGTTGCGCAGTTATATATTGGGTTGCCGAGTTCGGCACCAGCGACTCCCGTAAGGCAGTTGAGGGGGTTTAATAAGATTAGTCTGGCGAGTGGAGCGGCGGGGACGGTGAGCTTTAAGTTGAGGAGAAAGGATTTGAGTTATTGGGATAGTAAGAGTCAGAGTTGGATTTTACCGAGTGGGACTTGGACTGTTAGCGTGGGTGCTAGTTCGAGGGATTTGAGGTTGACGGGGACGTTGAATTAGGCGGTGAGGGTGGGGAGATTGGGGATGGGGAGGAGGGGTTGTAAATATTGACCTATTGATGGATTTGATGGATGGTGGGTTGGGAGGGAGGTGGAGATATGTATATACGCGTTTACGTTTTTCATGATTATGATTTCAATACACATACTTCGTTGCTTGAAACTTCCTTCTTTTCATGTTAAGCAATTACTTCTATATGGCATAGACATCACCGTCACCCCCATGTTTAGACCTAATAGGGTAATCATATCCCACCCGCTAAGCTTTGGTTTAGGAGATCTTAAATACTTAATTGTCTAAACTTATAGATTAAACAAGCGGACGTTCTCCTCTTTGACTTTTCTAAACATTCGTAAACGAAAATCGACTACTTATTTCCCCTTTAAGGAAGATGGAGTTTAGGTTTAGGATATCGTTTCCTTTTTTCCGGTGATAGGATTTTAATGGTTGGGAAGGTGGTGTTGAAGGTTTTGGAGAATTGATTGCTTGCTTACTTGAATATAAAGTTTAGAAAAGGGATTTTACTTGGTAGTTTTAGAAACGAGTTGTTTATCTTGTTGGAATCTCTTCTCCCGTCTCTTTCTCTTTTTCAGGTTGGGGATAAGAGAGGAGGGAGGGGGGGTTAAGATGGTGAGAATCTCATAAGAAGAATTCTTTCTTTTTTTTCTGGCTTTTTCTTGGCGTTATGTCTTTGTATGTGCGTGCGCTCTAGAAATCCTGGGAGGAATCTTAGGTAGAGGTGGAGTTCGTGATAGAGTGATCATGAGCAGGAACGATTTAACTGTAAGCTAAGGGGTTCGGTTATTCAAGTTTCTTTTTGGCTTGAATAATATAGATGACTCTTATGAGGATACTTTCATTAAAGGGTATGAAAGAGGGCCTTGCTCATGAGTTCCTCTCATTCTACAAGACCACCATGAATGTCCCAAAACTCGTATGCCAAGATAGGCCTATTATTTCCCCCCCAGAGAGTGGGGTTAAGAAGGATAGCGAATAGAGTTAAGGCTTAGATGAGATAAACTCTAGCGCGAAGGAGAGGTAGGGAGTTTTGCTGGAAATACGGGTTTTAAACATAAACGTATATATCTATTTGTCAAGCAGTCCTTCTAATTCTAAAAGAAAATCCGACCATTTCCTCGAATCTGCGGGTATCTGATGGGAAATGCTCTCGAGGTTCCTAGGTATAGACAAGATGCTATCTAGTGTATTGTTTATATAGATCTCTACTGCTTCATATGCTGCTCTGATTTCTTAGTTATTGAAACGAGATAATTTGAGTGATGTGCACTTCAGGGATTATACACGCTCATTGTGGAATTTAAACATAGGATGGCGGTCTTCCTTGCCTTCTAAATTTTATGGTTTTTGTGCCCTTCCCGTGATCATGGTCATGTGGAGAGGATAAATATGACCTATGGCGTCCTGACGCATAACTAAGGAAAACGATTTATTTGAGTTTGTAATTCCTAATCTAACTACCTCTAGGAAAAGATTTTGCGGCATTGTACGTAGAATCTGTTGGCGTTATAGCAATCAAAGCCACCATGTTTTTACTCTTACTCATCCTTTGCTTCTATGAAAGTTTGCAATTTCTTGGGGTGATGATGGCTTTGTTGGCAACTCTTTTTGGAAATTATTCATATTAAGCGCCATTGTGACCTTCTTCTTAACAATGACACATAAAGTACACACTATGCAAGAGCTTTACTGACTCATGGGTATAAGAAGCCTCGCACTATCTAAAGGCAGAAGAATAAATCGCAGCAAGCACATGCTACGACGCAAGAGCTGAAGAATTCTTTGAAAATCTGTAAAGAATTTTATATTATGGCAGGTCTCATTTATCTTCTAGTTGACTTTAGTCACTTCTAGTACGTTCACAGAGTACGGCAGGAAGAATTCGGTGTTTATGTTTGTGTTCAGCAATTCGTATTCCGATCTATCCCCCCCCTTCCACCCAACTGCCAAAAGACTAGCATCTGCACTATCTCCAATGGATATACCAATGATGGTGCTTCTCTCTCATACCTCCTCTGACGTTGTTCCCACGGACACGCCACCGGCTTACAAGTCCTTGAGTGCCCCCTCCATATTGCTGAGAAGCATATGGAAGTCTTGAAGTGGCACAACCTTCATAAGTTCGGTGAATGCCTTGAGGGTTTGAAGGGCAATTTGTGCTTCTGGGTTGCTTGATGGAAAGCTCTTTCGGAGGGCCTCAACCTTTTCGGTGAGCTGGGCCTTCAAGAACGGAAGGTTGTCAGCACTGCGGTGATGTTAATATTATCTCATACAAGGATTGAAAAGTATTCTGAGGAACTCACCCTGGGTTGGTGACGACATGGCTGACTGTCGCAGTTTGGTTGAGAGTTTGGTTGGGAGTGGATTTGGAGAAGCACATAGTGTTGGTGTTTTTGTGAAATCTAGAATCCAAAGGACATTGTGAGCATACTAGCGACGATCCAGAAGAGTCAATATACTCACGCGGAGGATGGCATTTAGAATAAGTAGAAGTTGGAAGTAGCTCAGATTGCGTAGTTGGAAGTGTTAGTTTTGGTGTGTAAACTGGAAGTCCCAACGCTGAAGGAAGGGGGTTTTTTATCCGAATCTTCTCGGTTCTCCTTCAGCACTAGTGCTTTTTCACTCGCCGACTAGCAAGGTGAATCGGACACTAAATTAAAGATGAAAGATCATAGCGCCCTTTTTTTGACTCTCTTGCCTTAACCCTTGAGATAGTAAATCATCTAATAGTCGACACGGAGTCGGTCGATTTTAAAGGAAATTGGCTACCGATCTCTAAATCAATAAAAAACAGAGCTGTGATTGTTATCATCGAGTTCCGGAAGAGAGAGAGGCCGAAGAATGAAAGTTAGAGTTCGAATTCAGGTTGGTTTGCACGTTCTCACGTTTCAGTCTCCTTTAGAATATTAGAAGGTCGAGTATTACTTGGAAATTGCTAGAAACTCTAAAAATTCTAAATATACCATAGGGAGCTGAGAATTTTGGTGTCGAGGTAAGCACCCTCAAAACAACTTTGCAGGATATCTTACATTATGTACACCCGCCTCTAAAGCAAGTACTCCATCACCATAAATACACCTTTTCTTCCCAACCCTAGATTTCTATGTTTTATACCTCGTCTCTTATTATAATGCTGTTCCTGTGTAAGCAGCACATCATCTTCCGTTACTCCGCGCTGAAATCTCAAAAACACCTCCCTCCCATCAGTCCCATCTATCCTAAGAGAAGTAGCTCTTGATGCAGGACGATATATCAGAACGGTTTTGGGAGGAAATCAAGAAACGGGTTCTGTTGGTATTGGCTAGAGGGATCAGCAGATTTCCTTACTTGGTTTCTACTGAAGCTACTTTGTTGTCCTCCCTAACCAGCCTCGGGGTGGTTACGGGCAATGTGGCCGATTTTCGAGCACTGAAGATTTGTTAGGAATGACCTGGTATCTAAGGGCACAAAATTTACCCTATAGCACTCTTGGGATCCATCCCCACCACCACCGGAAAAACCTCCACGCCCAGCTCCCTCGGCTGCTGGGTTTGTACAGTCTCTTAAAATATGGCTAGATTGACCACACTTATAGCAGCCTTCGTCCTGAGCTGTTTAAGTTCACGGGCTGATGTAATAGTCAGCAAGAATTCTAGCCCTTTTGGATTTCAAGAAGGCGTACTCATGTGTCCTTCTCCTACAATCACCATTGAAATAAGTCTTTGCATATAATTTTTGAGAAAGAGAATCGTGTCGGATGGCATACCACTGAAGACAGTTAGCTTTGTGGCCTAGTTACTCACAAATCGTGAGTTTAACCTGTGCAAGCTGGAATATCCGAGAGCCTTGGCCATCACAGAGTTGAAGAAATTGTAGTGGGACAAGCAAGAGACAAGCAAAGGGTAACTGACCTACACATTGGGCCTCCATCCATTGTTTTGGTTGGGAATTGTTGGAGATATTTTTATGATAACATAAGGTGGAGAGGGCTTCTAGGACTATTAGTCCATGGTATCTCCTGTGGAGGGATGGCATAGGAGGAGTAGAGCTATGAGGTCGGACATATACCTAACAAGCTTATGTTGATATTGTTGTGGAAAGGAATTGAAGCTTGTGCAAGATTTTAAAAAGAAGGTTTACATAAAATGTGACTGTCAACCTCGCTTAAAGGATGCGTTCAGTTTCTAGATCTAGTAAATCAAATTAGTCTCGCCGAAATTGGCTAGTCTGGAGTGATTAGGGCATAGGGCTACCCCCTTTGATAGTCTCCTATGAGTCGTAGATACGTGATAATTGTATCATTGGTACTTTCCTCTGACAAATCGTTGTTGAGAGGAACATGTAATCTGTAATATGCCATTGAAGGGTTTTTCGTAGAAATTGTTGACGCAGCAGTTGGCAATTCCATAGTAGTCTAATTACAAATATGACCCTTTTGGTAAATGCTCTCAATGTTGTGCGAGAACTGAGAGACAGGTTGTTCGTATCAGAACTTTATATTCTGGGCCAAGGACGGTTTCAAATTTGCTTCTGCGCCCACTCACTAAAATTTTCTTTTCTCCACTAGCCGTCTCTCTTCATCCCCCATGCTCCAATCTTGCCTCCTGCCCCAGTCTCTCCTCCTTGCTTTCCTCCATTCTAACCTGTAATTTCCCAGTCCCATAGCTCTCTATGATATTTCCAACCTTCTCGATCAAAATGCTATTGATTGGGTAGCCGATCTCCTCATTTAATTCCTCATGGATATCTCGAAGATTTCTCGTAAGAAACCATGCAGATTTGTGTGCTTTTGAATATGCCTCAAAGAGTTTCGCATTTTCCCCCTTGAGGAGCTCCATTCGCAGTTCATATGCGGCTAATTGTTCTAAGAGTTCTTCATAGACATCCTTGCGCACTGTGACAACAGTCGCATGACTGTTTATTTGTATTAGCCTCGTCTCGTAGAGTTGACGGTGGATAGGTAAATCGAAGAATTGAAATATGAAGGTCATAATACTGCCCAAACGATCGCCGAGCTGCCTTGAAGGAAAATCAGTGAAAAGAGACAAAAGGTATGACTTACATGTCAACGAACGCGTCCGCTTCTTCCTTAGCTTCGTTCTTTTTAGAAGTCGAATCTATACTTGAGTTGGAAGATGACATGCTATACGCGATTTGTTAGCTTTGATAAATTCTGAAGACCAATGATCTATGCTGCTTCCAGGTAAGGTGGTTAGGGCAAAGAATAGCTGAGGGCTTGAGTGTAACTTACAGATCTTCTTGGACGTTGTTGGTGGGGTGGGGAACCTGTGAGTGTGGGGTAGCAAGAAAGTTTCGTTTTGTTGCTGGCGCGATAGTTTTGTCCTGGTCGCGCTAGCGCTCAATATTCCTTCGATAGGTCGCCTGAGGCGCCAATGGAAGATAAAAGATATGGGAAATGCTTGCTCAGATTTGGGGCTTTGACAAGGCTATCGCAGCCTTTGGCTCTGATATTAAAGCAGGGTGCTTCGGGTCAGAAAGAGTGAAGCTTATGGCTATTCTACTGGCTTAACAAGGAACGCAGTTATATTACAAATTGTTCACCAGCATATAGACACCAAGAGCGCTAGGGTTGAAGTCCTTGTTGAGATGATGTAGAGAAACTACTCTTTGATTCTCACCAAGTGACGCTTTCATGCCGTCAGGTCTTTTTCTCGTATCAAGAATAAATCAGGGAATATTATGGAAAAACCAAACATCGAGATGTCCAATTGATCCGTCAAACCCCGAACCTAGTTCTTTG
Organism: Neobulgaria alba; assembly: GCA_003988965.1. Lineage (NCBI taxonomy): Eukaryota > Fungi > Ascomycota > Leotiomycetes > Helotiales > Gelatinodiscaceae > Neobulgaria > Neobulgaria alba. The sequence goes on from QYAM01000018.1 coordinate 346,705, forward strand.
TCCCAGCTCCGCTACCACCTCCAGATACCTCTGTATTCTTGCCCTTTGCCTCTTTCTTTTTCCTATCCAGTTCTGCTTCTCGAGCTTCACTTTCACATTTCAAAGCGACAATTTCTGCCTCCAATGCTGCGATTTTAGCAGCCATATCTCGTTGCCTGTATGACCGGATGGGATACCTCCTATTTCTCATCAGTGTTGCTCTGAGCCCTCCATTTTGTAGTGCTAGGCAGGATGGAATTCCATTGACGAACAGGTCACTCGACTTTGCCGCTCCGGGAGGATAAGACTGAGGAATGGAATTTGGAGACTTACAGAACGCCAGGCGTAGGAGGTGCAACGTATCTCAATGAGGTGCCGTATCGGAGTTTGTTGGGGCTCGAGGCACCAGAATCGGTCTGATTATTGGAGTTGGTCGACATTTGGGCTGTGTAAGAGCAAGAGGAGAGAAGGGAGCGTGCTTAAGCCGAAGACAGTAGTGTGGAATTGAAATAGATACTGCGTTAACTGCTGAATTTGGTCCCAGGAGGTCTGGCCGCTGGTTTGGGTTTTATAGTAATGATAGAAATCGAAGTATGTAATAATTTGCCGATTTTTATGTTGACGAGTAAAGTGAACGGAGCTAGTCTAACGCACTATATCCTCTATATCCAGGTGTGGCACAAGGCACTAGTATTATTCAAGCTAGCCGTTATTCGCTTCAGTGCAGGCCGTTTATCTTCCTCGTGCTCATGTGATATGTTGGGCCCAATCTTAACATTTTCTTTTGCTGCCTAGCTCATCAAGAGCGCGTAGAATTGCCCATCTAGTCAATAACCTCAAATACCCAAGCACATTCCTTCTACGGCTGCGAGTAATATATTTTAGTGAAATTATGCTTAAGTTTCAAATATCAAAATTTCCATTTAACCTGGCTACTGATTTCATGATGCGCTGCCTCGAATTTTCAACCAGCCTCTGGACAAATGTAGGAATAGGTGCCTTATAAGACCATTTGGTTATCTGGCAGATGCTTCTTAATCTCACAGCCCAACTCAGTTGTTACCATTTTTTCTGTACTTCAGCCTTTTGAGGTGAAAGCTGATGTCCTTTTGTAGATTTGCCTTGCTGTAGATCATACGAACTATTCCTCACACCTTCTCCTAAAACAAGTCATTCTCAACACCCTTACTTCCTGTTTCTTGATTCCATTCCTAGACCGATATTTCCAAGCCGTGACCAATTTCTATAATCGGCATAACAGTAATACCTCTGGGAGAAAGAGACAATCTGAGGAACAGCTAAGTCTATTGTAGAGACAAGGAACACACGGGTCTTATCTTCCATTATAATAGCAAGAGAGGCGACTGTTTCGATGACTATAAATCACTATTAAGTTGGCTATTAATGTCATTGGGCTTCAGAAGCTGTGTAATCGCATCGATTTTTTCAGAACCAATTCGACGGAAATCAACTTGAGTACTAGGCTGCACTTGCGTACCGGCCCCAAAAATTGGCGTAGAACAAAGACGACGAGTATTTCGGTGCATCCGCATATTCTCCGGCCTTTCGATCGAAGTTTTGTAGATCCCTTATGCCTTAGCCGCTCCTTGGTTTAGCGGCGTCCGGCGAACGCTCCACAAGAACCAGCGTTGGAGAGTTTGGGAAAATAGAGCAGGTTGGGCTTAGCATATGCTTGGTTATTGGAAAAGGGCAGATGCTTTTGTACGCTATGGCTGATTGGTTCGCGGAGTGCAGGTGGCTTCGTTCTGGTAGGTTCGACGTCGGAAAGCGCAAGTCTGTACCAATATTATGCTAATCTCCCAAGATCCCTTAAACCGCGATGGACTGCGAGATGTCCCTCCCACTGGCTTGTGGTAGCTTCGTGGGGGTGAAAGACTCTGGCTTTTCCTGCGCTTGATTGATGAGGGCGAGCGATGTGTGCCACTGCGTCTTGGTTTGTCAGGGTTTGTCAGAGCCTCGCGTGTCCAGCAATTCTCGACCTCCCCACAACCTTCTAGCAACACCTTTCAGTAAATTTGTATGATGAAGAAAGAGAACGCCTGTCATGGCAGCATCTCTCTACTCACTAACAATCAGACCAGTCCCTACCCCCAATGAGGAGAGCATGGCGAAACGCAAAGAGGCTTACTTGCTCACGCCACTAAAAAAAATTGCTGAATCCCCCCTCCCCAAGCATAGCAAACATGGGTAAGACATCGATTCCTAAGAGGCCTTGATTCGTGGTCCTAGGACTGATCTCACTGCCTTCTCCGGTAGGGCTGGGTCCAAGGGCGGCGCAATGCTGGGTACATTTCGACTCGTTCAATCTCAGTAGCAGGTGGCTACCTGTACTGGGTAATGTTGTCCCAGACCATCTAACGTACTACCATGTACCGCAAAAGAATCTGAACCTAGTAATGCTCCTTTTCCCTGATCGAGAGCCCATAAGGTGAGAAGCATAGCGGATCTGTTGATGCACTCCTCCACCGTTGGCCTTTGGACTGATGATTGGGCTGCTTATACCTATACAACCGTTCGATCTTCGGCAGCATGTTTCATGGGACGTTAATAAACCCTTCGTGGCCGTTTGAAGCTGAGATGCGGGGTGCCTGGAGCAGGGTTGAGGACTTCGGGAACGCGCATATAAAATTGATGCAGTGACTGACTGAAGCAAACATTGCGGGACAATAAATTGAAAATGGTGATTGATGGCATGAGAAGACTCTCAAAAGGCCGTAGGATTGGAAAGATTTGGTAGGTGCTGGATTTGGTAATAAGCGGGTAGGCGTAATCGTAGGGCTTCAAAGTGTGGTGGCGATGACGGGGGCTATCAGACCCTGTAGGGGTCAAAACTGTAAACGGCTCACAACCCCCACCGGTCACAAACATCTTCCATCGCGCGTGCCAGCCAGTCGGCTTAGTTTTTTCCTCCATTTTTATTATAATCTTTTGATCATGGAAGGATCCCTCCTCCTTTATAAGTCAAGTCCGACCCGGCTCGAACTGCCACTTCGATCCTCCACCTGCCTTGTCGGTGCCAGCGACCTCGAGGAATGGGTCGGATATTCTCTCAGCACTTTTAAATCCCTCGGCTTAAATTAATAACTTCAGATCCTTGGACAACGTGCTGAGGGAACAGCTCGAGATTCTCCTCCCTTGGTAGCAACCTGCTAAAGGCTCATGCAGGGCGATTTTCTTCCCTCTTCCCCCGACTACCACTATCGAACTACGATTCTACCAAGCCCCACGAAGCGCGAGCACGAGAGATGTCGTTGGAATAAAGTTGCTACCAACAGATGGGAGGATCGACGCCAATGCATAGGGCTGTGCCGGGTGAGACAATGGCTCCTTCCTGCCGCCAACTGGTCCGACCTAGCCGATTGGGTGACAATCTCACTGGATTCTGTGGGTGGACTGGGGGAGAACACGAGGCAGTACAATACTCCACTCTAGCATAAGGAGAGAATGATGCTGGGTGTCAAAGGCGGTTTTGGATTTGATGATTGAGTGTGGCAGAGGTCGAGTGAACTGGGTGCGTGGGCGTTAAGGAATTTTTAGGCCATAACTGCCGCGAAAAGCACGAGTAATAGATGGGATGTGTGGATACTGCAAGATAGATTTGAGGAATAGGCAAGGTGGAATTGGCACGTCCAACAGTTTTTACTACAACTATGGACGAAGGAGGAGAATACCGTCGCATACTTTTTGTTAAAGCCTCGTTCTGAGCATGACCGACAGACCAGGATTGGACAAGAAATTGCTAGAAGCAACCTCAGTATTCTTGCTCTCACTAGAGAGAATACTTTAGATTTCGGCAGAGGAAGGCAAGACTCATCTGACAAGCCCAACATTCCAATTCACATCCTGCGAGAAGGCCTTTGCAAATCCTTGACAGAGACTCCTCCTTGTTTTTTCTCGTACCAATTGTCCATGGATTCTGTTATACACTCCGATACAAAGGGTCTTTCATTCAAGGGATTTGGATTCTGGCCAAAGTTTCGAGGTTCATTGAGGGGATTTGCTGCACGATTTGCTAGACACCATCTCTAAGAGAAACTCTAAACACTTTGTCTAGAGCAATCAAAATCGAAGAACACGACCATCTCTGGCTCCTTTCTTCAGGAAAAGAGTCTTTCAAATGATATTATGAAGGAAATCAGCTCCTTGTTTACAAAAGGGAGTGATACAAAGATGGCAAAATATGAGCTGTATGCTAAGTATGATCCAAAAATACCTAGTCATGGTGGAGTCAATATTCGAATGGCTATTAAGAGATCTCAACGACCTTCTCAAATCGTGTTGGCTTCGGTCTATATGAGAATCCCTTTTGAAGAAAACGTCGAGGTATTCGGCATCTTTGGCGACACCTGCAACAGCTTCTTGAAACATAACTCTTCAGTTTGATTCGTTCTTCATTCAACCTCGACCTACCTTATTGCATAGAATGTCCCACTTCTGACTGCTCAACCGACTAGTAGGCGATTTGCTTTCTGACTCCAGTATTTGTTTTTCCTTGCCCTTATACTGTTCCGCTGTGTATTGTTAGTGTGCTTGTACGTGGTGGGAATAAGCCTATACCTAATTTGAGAACCTTTTGAGCTAACAAAGATGTTTGTAAATAGATAAGATGTCACACACCAAGACAAAATCGTTAGCATCAACTATTACCAAAAAGACCCTTAAGAAGATTGAGAAGAAGGCGCCCATCTTAAATATTATATATCACTGCTTTATAACTCCCTGAGTGTCTCAAATCTTCTTCTGCACACCCATACTAATATATTACGAGACCTACACCATGAGTTCGAGTAATTCCCGACAACAATAATATTATGATCAAGGCCATCCTCAACCAACCTTTCATCTTAGAAGTAATCGACTATGCTCCGTTGCAAAGGCGCTTGGGATAACAGAAGCTGGGACTGAGAGGCGACTTGCGAAGTACTTGGGATCGGGTAATGATGGCTTTAAGAAGTAAGTAAATACTACTTTTAACAATATTGAGTTGATCAAGGTTGGCGATGGTGAGAAAGGGGAGAAATGTATAACTTAGGGGTAGTTTTATAGTATTCCTTAGATGGCTAATTGGTAATTTTTAGGGTACGAGTAACTTTATAATGAGATGAAAGTCATAGTTAAGATCATAAGAAATAAATCCATATTGCTTCGCGAGCTTTCCTGTTCTTCATCTATTGCGTGGGTTCTATTCTTTTCTAAACTGGCTATACTTTCCTGCCTGAATGTTCTAGCTGAGTTTCAGCATTTAACATAGGAGATGAACATTTTCCATTGCTGATAGTTTAATGTCAAAAGTTAATCCTGGGTCAGAGTGTTTTGACGCTGTTTATTTCTGCGGAGGGTGCTACTACCTCAGTCCTGCAAGTTCCATCAAGACAAACTTTTTGCCCATAAGACTACCCTTATTTTCTTGAAGAAAACTTATACTTAAATATTAAACAGATCAAACTCCTAGGCATCTTTACTAGCTAAAGCGCCCCTAATGGTCAGGATTCCTTGGGTCACCAACTTAGCCGAACCCCTTAATCATATCGGTTAATATGCGGACTACAAAGATGTCATAGAGTAATACTTGAACAAGCAGTCCAAGCTAGGAAATATAGTATCCTATGAAAATTTAGCTCCTAAAGTTGCTTATTAATAGGTATTTAATAAGTCTAAGAGATTAGGTGGGTGTTGGTAAGGTCGGGAATCATATCACATGATCCAACCCAATTAGGACTAGCTTATAACATGATCCAGGTTCGTTACACCATGGATATAATATACTACCATCGACCAAGAGCACAACATATCAGGCTACGCCCTACCGCGTAGAGTGATCTTTGCTCTTGGTCTCCCATCACCGGTAAACTTACCGACAGTGGGGAATTGCTTCATTTTTTTTATGGGTATAATGCCGAAAGAGTTTAGATTCCATGAAGCGGACCTTCTCCGATAGATGGGTCAAATATAAATAATTCTCACCAACTTTCCATTTAAACTCCATTTCAAAATACTAAAAATGAAGCCCATATTCCGAATTCCACGGCCGAAGGAATTCGACTATGAGAAGGTTTGCCTTTGCGTTAAAAATTTTTCTTTCAATATTGCTACTTCACCCCATTTTACCACTCTACTTTTAAAATATAGTCAATCTATCAACTGCCCCTCCTCCTAACTCTGCCAATAACCACGGAATTGAAAACACTCCCATAAGGATGCACAACCAAGCAAATCTCTAGGATATCCTTAATTCCCCCGCTTGCAACATCGAACACAGGATACATCAATCCTCTTAAACCCCTCGCACTTCTAATGACAGCCAATGCTCCCTCCCTCATACTTTTAACTACATCAACCAAGATTCTCTCTTTCTCTTCCACAGTGCTGCCCACTAATGCTGCCAAATAAACAGCATCAAAATCTTCGAAATTTGGAACGGGTTCTTGTTCAGAACCGTTGGCACCAGCTTTGTGAAGTAAGAAACTCATTCCCTCTGCTTTTCTCCCAAGCCTTCCACAAAGGCTTTCAGATATTGATAAAGTCAGTCGGTTGCTATCGATATTAAGGACTTCTAGTTCATGATTCTGCCGTTTGGTCTCCGAACAATCCCCTCGAAATGCTTCGAGTAAGCAAAGACTAGTGAGTGGTAAAGGTCCGGAACCTATGAACGCAATTCTTTGAATAGGCTTCTGGACCACAGATTGTATTGCCGAAATCTCCATTCTTGTTAGGTCAATGTAGTTTTGAAAATATGGAAACTCTTTTAATCTCTCATAAGCTGTTTAAATGTAAGTTAGTATAATGTCGAATAAGTCTATCAGGATGACCGCCTACAATTTCTTCGTGTACTTTGGGGGAAGACGCTGTCGAAACAAAATAGACTGAGAGTTAATAGAGAATAAGAGATATACCTGGATTCCCACCCTCTCTTTCACAAATGCTTTGGGCCCACTCTTCCTCCAACAATCCTTCCCCTTTCCCGCAAATCCTCCTTAAATCCGCCAGCACACTCCTAATTTTAACATTTCCAAGAACCAGGTTCTCAACCTCTTCCCCCCTGTTCTGAACTACGATTCTTACCAGTTGACCAAATAGTAAATTTACCTTCTCACATGGCTTCAATCCATGGACCTCCTGATCCTTCCTCTTTAACTCCCAGTAAATTCCCAAAATGGAGCTGATGATCAGATCCGCTGCTTCCGCATCACTATCTTCCTTCTCAGTCTTCGTGCAAGGCTTTTGTTCTTCCCCAGACTTTTCCAAGGTGCCGTGAGATTTCGAATCATCCATTCCTTTCCACCCCCACCCAGGACTAAGAGAGCTCAACATGCTAAACACCTTACTCCAAAAGCAATTTTCATTAATAAGAGCCAGTCTAGAAGACTGAATAGAACAATCAAGAAATCTCCAGAGGATACTGGCATTATATATCTAGCAAAGGTCATCTCTACATTCCCACTTAAATTGTCCCCCTGCCTTGTACACGTACGGCACTAAATTGCAATGCCAACTCATAGGAGAAAGTTTGCTTTACTGCATATGCAAGAACAGGGGCTGTTATCTTAAACCTTAGTTTGCAAGTAACACTTTTAGCATCCCCGCTTCATCTACGTTCCGAACCTATTCCTCTCTTCACAACATGTAGTTTACAAAGATTTCTTGCTCCACAACAAAACCGATTTAAGAACTCAAAGTCCTGAGGCCCAGCGAGCGAAGTAATCCCAGCACCACGTTCGTAAGAACACTTCGCAGATGTCACAACATCCTCTTCCTTCATGCCGACTACCCATCAAGGTATTTTTTCAATTTGTGAGGTGGGTCCTAGCAGATAAAATTTGGCTTGAAAATGGAATCTCGTATGACTGGCGGGTATTGGCTTAATACTTAATGTACCTATCAGACGTTGGATGTTTGTCAGGCGCGAGATGTTCGTAAGTTAAAACTTGGTGTCATGTGAGAGGGGGGGAATTACGCGTATCACATGATGAGCTGACCTGTTGCGATAAGATCTGATTCTTTTGCGAGCTAAAACTCTGGATTAGAGAGTTGCTTGACGGTAGAGATAGCTCTGCATAAGAGATTGTCATGATATGGGAAGGATGGCTGACGGCGACGCCATTTTTTCTCAACGCCCGATTAGAAACTTTTAATAAATGGAAATAAATTTTGCTGGTAGTTGGACACATCACTTCTAGGAGAAGCAATAAGAAGTAGCTCCCCATCCTTCAGGATCTAGGAGATTGATTTTAGCTGCCATCTTTGTGTCTTGAATAGATAGACATTTCTAATAGCGGGAGTGTGGCGAAGGAAGTCACTTACGGAGTGGCTTTGTCTAGCTTGATGCTAAATATTCTGTAAGCTATAGCCGACGCATCACGGTTTCAATTTAGTTATTAGTTGGAAACTGAGCGTATTAGGGCTTCCTGCAGGTTTCTGCAGCAATAAAAAGAATCGGAGAACATCGCTCTCGGCCACAGAGCCCACATCACGTGCTTAAGAACGCGACTATTGACGCAACAATATTACCTGTTGTGAGCACTAAAAAGAAAATTGGTTTCAAATGAGCTCGAGCTATTAAACGCATTCCTTCGAAATCTAAAGCTTAGGTTTGATGTTTGATTCTCGATGATGCCAGACGACATCAATCACACCATAAGAGGGTGGGAGGTTAAGATGACTTTGGGGTAGAAAATTCTTCTTTGGCAGCTTTGGAAATTTCTTGCAGCAGAGGCCCGAGAGGAGAGGGGGCTTTTCGGCATCTAATACTCCCAAATATTGAAAGTGAGGATGCTAGGACGTGAAAAGAAGCTTTCTAGAGCTGGGGACACCCGCCAGTCTAGAGCAAATGGGGACATCCGCCAACGGTCCCAATCAATCATTTGTGCGCTATTGCGCCAAGCGAGGGCCGGGGTTGTGTGTGTATATATTTTCCCTATAAAGATTTGGCCCACACACTATCCCCATCAACTTGCAAATCACACAGACAGACGCTTCGCGCTCGATCTACTCAAGTAAGCCCTTATACCAAATAATAACGCCTATGCGATCACAGTCTAATCATGTTGTAGAACATTCAAAATGCCCTCGCACAGTCGCAAAACTCGCCGTGCTCTTGCAAAGAAAGAGTCGTGTGCCCCCAACATCAAGCGCACTCGTGACCAACTCGCTCCTGAAGGTCATACCTTAGCCCCTGACGAGTTAGTTCCCCCTCTATACCACGGCTCGACACTCCTCTCACCTTGCTTACCTTCTTGCTCCAAAGAGCACGGCTAGATGATTGCTTAAGGTATAGCTAACCTCTCTTCACAGATCTTCAAACGCCAACATCTGTCCTTGCGCCAACTCAGCCGCCACTATCTGCAAGGATTGTCACCCTAATGAACGCGAGGTCCTCGATGAAGCAATCACAAACTGTTCCAAGATCATTTCAGATCATAAGGATTATATAGAGGCCATGGTCCGTGCCGAGGCTTTAGCTAAGGGAATCAAGGCTCAGTTCCATGGACTTGCTCAAGCATACGTCAACTTGAAGGTGGTCCTAGCCAATTTTGAGGGAGCGAAGAGACATGCTCTGCAATCAGCATTCTTAGTCCTCCTTGGGGCTTCTGTTGCAGACCAAAAGGACATTATCCCCAATTTGGATTTGTACCTAAATCTCCTCAAGGAGCTGACCAACTAATTGTGAGACGAGATGAATGCGGCGTCTAATGTCAAACAATGGTTGATGGATAGCAGATGGATGGATAGAACGCGTTAGAATTTGTGGTATTTTACTCTCTAGGAATAGCTTTTCTAGGAGAATTAACAAAATACCTCTTCCACACAATAAATCCACCGTACTTAGTGACATGTTCCAATTAAAAATCTAGTATCTAGCGGTTCTTCGCAGAGTGTTTTGATATACACTATAAAAGTGAGCCTATATTGTCGTATCAGATTAATCATTTTATTCCCTGAAGCTTGAGGATTTAAACAATATTTCCATGCCATATGACTATAAAGCTTCTAAATTCTATTTAATCCATAAAACTAATGCCCTAATACCCTATTCTTGGATTTCTGGAGAAAGTGTCGAGTTTGACTGAAGCCGCGAGGTGGCGGTGGATTTCGGCAGAACTAGCTGCGAAAAGCGCTTCGCGTCCACAAACATCTTTTGATCTCTAGCAACCCAAAAACGCAAACCTAGCAAAAAGGTATATTGATACAACACTAGTATTTGGGAAACTACTGTCTAACTGTCTTACGCACTAGAGCTCATAAGCACCAAATGTTGAAAAAATTGAGGCTTCTCTTCAAGGACGCGCTTGTCGCAATCCCCAAGTAGGCACTCCGCACCTTTGACGGCAAGATACAAGCGCGCATGCTAACCAGATAATATAGATTGAAATTCAAGCTCCGAGGGAAGGGAAGACCCACGAAGATGAAGAAGGAAAAGGGGGGGGAAGGAAAATCCACTGTCGAAATAGAGGTAGCCATTACCGGGGAAGGAGAACATATCACAATTGTGTCACCTGCTGGTGTAGAGGGGAAAGACAAGAACCGGGAGACGGCCATTTTTGGACTTAATTGAATAGTTGAAATAGCTGTTCATTACCCGTCTTGATTATCCCAGAAATCTGCTTCGTTACCTATGACTCTCAAACTAGCCTAAATAAGATTATAATGCCTGCCAGATTTGCTTGCTCCTTTGAAACACAAAGCAGATACAAATCCAAAAGCATGAGGAAACGCACAGCAGAGGACTGCGCGTGCTCATGGGCTCGTATTGTCGCTTTTGGGTCCTTCAGCTTCAACATTGTTGAGGGGTAAACCCTAGAACCCCACCAACACTCAACTCTACGACACGTCCTTACCTAGTAACCATCAAAATTGCTTAATATAATGGCCTATATAGTCAATTTGAGTGTAGCAGCCAATTTAATAAGGGATTGGTTCTTTCAATAAGCACGAAACTAATTTCTTTAGTCGGATGTTTTTCCAGGGCTTCTACGGCCTTAGTGCAATAGATCGGAGGATTTTACTACCTATAAATTCCCTTTATAAATCCCTAATATTTAGTTAAGAAAAGGAGCAACTACTCCTCGAATACCAATTAGGAGGATATGTGTTAAAATGCAACTGATTTTAAGCGGCGATGTTTCAGTAAACAATTTTAAAAGAGAATAACGAGTAGTTTATAAATAAACTACTTAAAAAACAATTAGTAAAATTAATAGGAACTAGTAAAATCTATACCAAATTCGCTTATCTCATATTATGTGGCTCAACAGGGAAATTGCGAAGATTGAGGGGAATTTTGAAGTGACCTTCTCTTTCAAAAAATTCACCCACCAACCCACCTCAGAGAATACGCACAACAACATCAAATATAACCTCCCCCGAACATAAGTTCTGTATGTACAGCTCTAAGAACTATCCACAGTATCACTGATTGGTAAAAAACAGCAAATCACAAAATGGACCGACCTGACACGAATAATGCGGCCAGCAGCCCCTCGGGGTCGAAAGATAAGCAGTAAGGCACATATTTACCAAGCTTTTCAACTATACTAAATCTGAGTGTCAGAATTCAGAAGCTGGAGAAGAAGTGTAGCATCCAGGAGAACGTAATTAAACACTACCAATCCGTTCAAAAGGTTAAGATCGATAGTTATCTCAAGGAGTTAGTATACCTACCGACCTAAGCACTAAATTAAAGCAGTGACTTATAAATACGTCTAACAGGATTAAACTTGCCAGGGAGGCTGACGCTGCAGGGGGCAGGTATACTGCCGCCCTAGAGGAGCGGTATGCTCAAAACATTGAAAAATCTATGAATCAAGTCGTAGAGTAAGTTTACCTCTCTTCGCCCTAAAGTCGTTCAACTAACAGCTCCACCTAATAGAATTGGGGAGCTTAAGCTCAAAATAATTGTTCAAGACTCTGTCAATGCCGGGCTAGAAGTGAAGATTGCTGGACAGGACGAAGTAATTGTAAAGCAAACCAAGGAGTAAGCTTATTTATCGTCATTCTAAAGCTATTATAAAGACTAATAAGTCTATCTAATAGAATTGAGGAATTGAAGGAGAGGTTGGATAGGGAGGAGGCGCTTGTCATAGACCTAAAGGAAGCTAATAGCATTTATTTGAAGAAGTAAAGTTTTCCCCTTTTACCCTAAAGCTATAGCAAAAACTAATAGCTATATCTAAAGTCTTCTGGAGGTAGCCGAAGAGAGAAATAGATTGAAAGCCATTATTAAGCAGTTAGATGACAGGACCACTACTCCTGAGACAGAAGGGTAAGTTTCTCTGTCTTTTGTTTAAATCTAACTCGGTAGCTGATGCCTACTACCAACAGAGTTAAAGTTATAATTAAGGATGAGGAGGATCGCAAGAAAACTTGGACCGTCGAAGTCCAAGCTTTAAATCAATGGAGAGGGGAGAGGATTGTTGAAGGCTACGTTGTCCTTAAAGCTAATGGGACGAAGAAGCGTGGATTTTCTTTTTAATATTTCGAGAGCTTCAAATTTCGTTATCTGCATACAAAGAGTATAAAACTCTAAAGTTAGTTCGTGGAGTCTGCGAATACTAGTGGTTTACATGTTGTGAACAAATCTATCTCACTAGACCCTGGTCCATGAGTGCGCTAGGGAATAAGGCACCCTTATTTGACAGAACCTAGAGATTTAACCGACGCGTCACAAGTAACTTTTATAACCCCACGAGTAGCTCAAAAGTCAAGCTGCTATTCTACAAGAATAAATCAACATACCTTGCCTATTAGCTCGCAAATACGCGTCAAAATGCAATCCAAAAGCAACCAAATTCAAGAAACCGAACTGATATCACAGCTCTCTGCCTATGAAAATGAGGTCGCGGCTTTGCGAGCCAGAATTAATGCTCTAGAGCGCGAAAATAGAAAATTAAACGCTCAGAACACCGTCCAGGCTAAAAAGGTTCTTCGCCTTGAAAGCCTATCGAAGAAATTCACCAAACACTGTCACCGAACCAGTAAAAAACTCTCAGAAGCCTCTAAACGATTCAGAAAGGAGGTCAACGATTATAAAGTCAGACTGTTAGACGCAGAACGAGAGAGAAAGAGGGTCAACGAAGATCTAGAAGAGGAGGTCACAGCAAGACTAGAAACTATTGACTATTACGAGGAGAAGCTGAAAGAGCAATTTCGGACGGTGCAAGGGCTTCAACAATTGGTTTGCTCTGGTAAGCGTTACACCTATTGAGATAGTTTACAAGATTCGGCGTATTTTCGTCGAATACTCTTCGAGAACCTCGAATATACAATGAAGTTGTTAAAGAAACCCCTGAAACTTCGAGGAACAATTTACTAACAGCTCTTTTTGAAACTATAGATGGGAACGGGCTTTAAGAGAGTGCAGGGACGGCGGGGGTTGTTTTTAATGGTTAAACGTTAGAGTATGGCAGGAAGATTTTTGTTTGGGAGGTTAGGAATCGTACATGTCAGTACTGAGCAGCGGAAGCAGAATGGGGCAAAAAGATGAGGTGATGAAGTATGGTTTTCGACAGTACAAGCGTTTGAGTTGGGTCCACGTTTTTTCCATTGAGTTGCAAGTTGACAGGTTCTTGCATATTGTGAACGCTCCAAGTTGTATTCTCAGATTAACTGGCTATTCAGGCAAGTGCCATCTGCGATGTCAAAAAGGCCATGCAAGAGTCAAAGATTCCTAGTAAACCAGGAGATTAGCAACCAGCGAAAAGGTTATTATATTTCCTTCTTGCCTATGACATGTTAACAGAGAGTGGTAACGCTAGTGTCTTTCGCAAGCAGCATTAGAATAGGTGTTGAGTTGCTATTGTTCTAAGGTTGTTAGAGCTAACAGGGCTCTGCGAGGTATGCCTCGAAAGTATCAGCCTTGCCGGTTCCATATTCCAAAGCTGTCTTTCAGAGCCCAGAATCCGCCCAGCAATTCGTCAACTTTCACTCTCACGTCGCTCTCGCACTCATTACCCAGGCTCAAGAACCCAAAGAGGAAGACAGCTATATCGCCAAATCCCTACTGCAAAAGATTGGGCGCGCTTTCTACGCAGAAATATCGACCTCGCGTGCTGAGAGCCTCCGGTCGCTCCAATATAGATCTAGGTACGGATGCTTGCTCTTAATTACAAATATACTACGAACAAGACTAATCTGTCGGAATAGAACCAGATCCAACGCCCTCGCAATAATACCCCTAGAAGTTCACAATGCATTGGTCGCCGAGGCGAGAATGGAGAGCAGAAATCTACAGGAAAGGAAGGAGAAAACTTGTCTGGTGAGAACCTTTTTTTTTCTAGTCTGCTGCAAGCTGAGAGCCAAAAGTATGAGATTTTGGATGAGATATTTAGGACTAGTACAAAAACACTATGGCTATCAAACAAGCCTTTAGCTTTGGAAAGGAACTTGCTAATTGTGAATTCTAGCCCCGCAATCAAAGCTCATCCAAGAGGCCCTTTCGATTGTCCTATAGGCAGTCTAGTATGCTGGGATGGAGTCTACACCTATGAGCGATTCATAGCATGGAATAGAATGGAAAGTTGACGGTGAGGAGATGCATGATAAAGAGTTAAGGGAAAGAGCCTGTAGCAAAAGTTCCTGATGTTCCGCATTCAAGTTCTCTCTTTATATGTAGAATGCTAGTTCTTTCTCTCCTATTAGCCCTCAAGGCTTTTTCCAACTTGCAGTGATCTAATCAAGGGAACATCGCCCCAAACCACCTACTCTTTGAAGAATTATACTTGAGAAATGTTTAATAAACTGTAATCTTTCTCCTTGAGTTACACTAGCTGTTTTCCAAACAAGGGTGGCGGATCTCGGTTAAGGCGCCTAGGTAAGATCTCACCTTCGAAGAATCGCTACTCTATACCATCTCGACACGTCACAAAAAGCTTCCAGAAAACCCTCAAAACACAAACTTTTGCTGCCTTACGCGTCACCATTACGAACCTCACTACCACAAACATCTCAAAGCAATCCAAAAAAATGCCGCGTAACAACATGAACGGAATTGTTAACCTATGGCAACATCATCTCCGGTGTGCAATTCTCCATCAGGCAGTTCTGGCAAGAATTGGTACTAATCAAAAGAGTAGAATTTCAGTTTCATTGAACATCCGAGTGATGGGCAAGATAAAGAAGCTCGATAAGGCTGGGGTAGAGAGATTGGAGAAGCAGTTGGAGAAGAAAGAGAAGATGGAGAAGAAGAAGAAAGGAAAGAAGGAGAGTGAGAAAAAAGAGAAGAGGAGGAATCCGACGAGGAATCCGACGATGAAGATGGTGGTGTTAAGCTCAATTGAGGATTAGAGAAGCAGAGGAGGGATACCATTTTCAGAGCACAGCGAGAGGACGACTTGCGGATGGAGATCAATGGGTGATATTTTGCGATGAAAATTTCCCCTCAAATAACAAGGAAATTCTACAACTTAAATGCTCTACAATAAGTGATATAATTCCCTGTCCCCATTTTGCTAGATAGATCGCCCTAAGGCGACTCTGCTTGGTGAGTTGAGCATAGTTAGTGAACTAATCGAGTTCTCGGCGTGCAGCGCAATCTTCTTTACGTGTCAACTCAACTTCAAGTTCACGAGTTACATCCAGATCCAGACATCAAAGTTAGCTACAAACCTGCTACTCGTCTCAATCACCATATCTAATCGATTACAACATCCGCCCAACTACAAAGCAAGTGTCAGAAACCACCTTGTAATATCTCTGATCATAGCTCCCCAACGAGAGGAAAGCCCAAGGTACACTTTTAACTATGACCTCAGCAGCACCCCGCGATGCTGCATCGCGATCATGGAGACCATCTTAAACCCTATCGATGAACAGTAGAGCTTGCTTTGACTATAGCGTTGGCGGTAATAGGCTATTAATGGTGCCAATCCCACCATTTAACCCACCGCCCGACGAGGAGCTCTCATACATTGGTGTCGACAGCAAGGCGCGCGGAACCCTAGGAACGAGAGCAGACTGGAAAAAAGAAGGTAGCAAAGGGTATCGTAAGCCAAGGAGGAGAGGCGACGCGAGTTGTGGAAAGCAAGGCAGGTTCAGCATCCAGCTCATCTACCACAGGTGCATCATGAAGAACCTCGTTCCAAATCACCTCCTTGCGCCTAGTGATCCCGCTTCGGAGGATCTTGCTCATATCCAGGAGGTGAGACGGTCTACATACGAGGAGAAGAACAGCGATATGCTAATAGAATCCTATAGCACCCCGAAGCTGACTTGCGAGAATGACGAGAAGGAGGAAGAGAAGACAGAAGAAAATGCTCAATCGGATGACAAGGAGAGCGGCGAGACCACCGGAGGAGAATCTGAAGGTATGCGCAATGCTGCTGGTGACATTACAAGCCAATCTCACTCTTAGAGCAAGTTGACTCTCAGTAGCTGGTCCAGCATTAGGAAAAAGGACTTTCGGCCAGAGTACGTACAATAGTCCTAGTGTGTTGATAGCACGCACTCCGTCTCCTGAACAGAAGTAATAGGCTCCAAGTTCAGGCCAATCTGTGACACAAAGATTCTAGAATTTTCGGCCAGCAACGCTTTTCATTTTAAGGGGGGATAAGAGGCCTATGTCAAGGAACTGATACTATGCAGGGAGGGCCGTATTGTCCCACATACTCGTCGGCATGAACTTATGGCAGAGTTACGATATTCCACATTCACAAGAGCAATGAAATCAGGACAATTCAACTCCTATACACCTGCAGAAATGGACGGATTGGGGGGCGCACTTCTGGCACAGATGCATAAAGCCCAGAAATATATTCGTAGAGGGTTTGGAAGACAACATTGAACATGGAGTGCGCCACGCCGTCACCATAAAGGCATCCCACAGAAAAAGAAATATACATGTTTGCCTTGATTAAAATCCTTGTCTCGGCTTTTAGTGACTATATAGCCCCACCCATGAGCCACCATTTGACACTGCAAGAACTCTGCTGACACCCACAAACTTTCTACAAATAGGTTGACACAAAACGCAAAATGTCAAGCGGAAATAACTAGCTGGTTATGGCTGTCCTGAGTCAAATACAGATTACAAAAATCAACTACCAAACTTTAGCTAAAGACATTGGAGCACCTGGCCCAAATGCAGCTCGCAAGCGATGGCAACGATTTTGCAAGAAGCTCAAAAAACCAAACTCGTCAGTTCCAAACAAGCCAGTTGGCATACAAAAAAGCATTTCATCTCCAACAAAGGACAATAAACATAAGGCAGTAAAGTTTGAAGAAGAAGAGGAGGAAACCATTGAACACTCCAATGAGCCTGTCACACCCTCACCACCACGAAGAATGCCATCTCGCAAAGCAAGAGCTAAGAGTTTCAAAGAGATTAAATTTAAGGGTTTCAGTGAGGAGGAGTAGAATGACTCAAAGCTAGACGATGGAGAAGTAGACAGTGGTTTGGAATGGGAGGGTTTTGAGGAATAAAATTTCTTTTTAGGACACAGACACAATGGGAATGAGGGGAAGTTTGCAGCAGACAGGGTTTTTGAGGTTCTCTTATTTTCAGCTATCTGCTTCTTTCTTTTTTTGAGACCGAATATGGATGTGACTCGGCTCTGGCTTGCAGGTTGGGGGTCTTGAAGAGTAGGTCGTGTGACGGAGGGAAGGAACTTTGAGGATGTGGGCCTAGATAGGGATAAATTAAGGATGACTTTTGCCATGACATGTTCCCCAGATCCTACATTGCAGAAGTAATCCATCAAAGCAGTCCGCTTGAACTTTTGAAGGAGCCACTTTCCACCCCGCATGTTCTTGTTAGGAATCAGGGTGGATGTAAGTTTAAGGTAAAAGGTGCAAGTGAGACATCCTCCGGCCGCAAGCTGGATGACATCAGTTGGCGGACCCTGAGCTGAAAGATGTCCAAGATATGTATATTTCATACTCCCTACAAACACCCTCACAAACTAACCCCAAGTGCCTAGTGCGGAATGAAAAAGGTGCCGAGAACATAGTAGTTTATAAACATTCCAAGATAAACACTTGTTTCTGATTCGTTTAGAACTAAACTTCCAGGAATGTGATGCACCCCCTCTCTTAGATTTCTAGTTTCCTCAGGAGATTTGGCCACAGCAAACTTACAGTCCTAACGTTTGGTTCCGGACAGAAAACGAAGTTTAACAATCTGTTTTGAAAAGCCAACGCTCTAACGCCCTTGCCAAGAAAATGCCATATTTAGCCACCAATTCTAGAGTAAATATCAATACAAAGTTCTACTAATGGGAAATATTGCTTCTCAAACTAGTCCTAACTCAAAAAATTCCAAATTTCACCTCACCGAGTCTCTACTAAGTCATCATCATTGCATGATACCTCAAGAAATTCTGAAAATTCGCCCATTCTCTCCCCCAAAATAGGCGAGGAAAGCACTCCTACTCTCCGAACAAAAATTCAAAGTAATTCAACAACATCCTCAACTCTTATAATATTGACCAGAAAAACAGCTCGCCAGTCTTGGTCATTAATTCTCAAGTCTGAGCATCTGAGAATCCATGGAACTAAAATCCCAAAGTGGGGAAATAGGATAGGACATGGAGATATCTAGATATAGTCCGTTCTACTTCCAAGATAGGGGGGTGGGGCTTATGAAAATTAAGTTTAGCGAAGAATAAGGCTTGTTTCTAGTTAGAACTTGTTGATACTCTGGAAAATTGTCGGATATCGTTTAAATAGGTTGGTTGGGAGTATTTTATTGACTCATAGATTGTAAAATATATAATCATCTCTTAATTAAAGTCCAATCTTTCAACTAGACCAGCAATAAAAAACATAGAATAGATTAGAATTCTATCATACTTCAAATATTAAGAATCCAGTAGAAATAAAAAGATCCATGATATTAAAAAATAAGAGCATTTCCATCCTATCTCTTCTCAACAATGAAACCGCCTACATCCCTAAAACCAAAACTACATCCATCCAAAAATCCTTTAGAAAACCCTCTTAAGTATAACTTACCATCTTTCTCACTTCAAAAAGCTATCCGAAATCTCCTATCCACCATTAACCCTTAAATTTCTCTCCCTTTTTACAAACGGCTTAACCTCCCACCTATTAACCAAATATATAAACTACCTTTCTATCTTATCCGCTATCCTCTACTCGTAAAGGTTTTACCTCAGCCTCTTACTTTTATATCCTATTTATACTTTATTATTCCTAAGAAAGTATTTATCTATAAAATCCACATATATAACTAATAATCCTTTTCTAATCTCTTAATCTCTCTCTCTCTTAAAAAAAAAACTAAACATTCACACCGTATTTATTCTTTTCCTATAAGGAAAGTAAGATTTTAAATGATTATTAAAAGGTTATTAAAAGGTTATTAATAGTGTGGGTTTGGACACCTAACCAGTACTGAATCGCCACCCCGAAAGGAAATCTATAATAAAGCATTGAAAATCTATTTGTTTATAGAATCCCCCAAAGCCATCACTATGGAAATGAGATAAAAGAGATATCCCTGCACCTTTCCCAACTTCGGTATTTATTAATTGCTAAATGATCAGTCGTTTCTAACACGTGGAGAAACTGAAACCGAAAATGAAAAAGTTTTCTTATTTCAAACTAATCTAAAATCATTATGATTTGGGCAAGCTGAGAGAGTGAAGATCTTACCGGGGATTTACTTGTACTTTTCTCATTCACGGGCCAGCGATGATGGTTGAAAAGGTCCAAGTGATTGTTATCACGTGACACAAACACTTTCGTTACCTGATACACACCGATGTAACCTCACGAGCCAACAAACATTAACAAGTTAGACGCAAAGCAACTTATACCAAAATCTAACTACGAGATCATATAAACGTAAACAACGAGAAGGAAACAGTGCCGAGGATATAAACTGATTTTCTCAACTCTTTCTACGGAGACGAAGCAACAAAAACGATGTCAGCCTCGTGGTTATGGTGCCGTCGGCCCCTTGACTAAGAAGCGCGGGTAACAATTTAACAAACTTATTCGCTAACAAGATTAAGTTGTTCTCATGACCAAAAGTCCCACCGATGAAGGAGATGGCTCAGAAATATCCACTTTGACCGCAACTTGCTCATTATCGAATGAAATGATGGAATCCAGCCACGAGATTGCATCTCTTGGAGGAGAAGAAGCATTTTGCGAATCTTTAACTATAGCCGCGGATAGTGGAGGTCAATGGAAAAGAAGGATATGCTGGGGCCGATACTGTCATATTGTTCGTTGGAGAGGTGCTTCTGCTGAGAAATTGGCATGACCGGGCTCTATTGTTGATTTAGTCAGCTCTAAGACTTGGAATGATGGGCCAAGTATAAGCCATATCCTAGAGTTCTAAAATCTAAAATCTTGTTTGCTGTAATAGCTAAGTTGATGATAGATTTATAGTTTGGGGTTGAACTTCAAGTTTAGTTGGGGAACTAGAACGAGCTGGAAGCTAGCAGGTGAAACACTTCTCAACTTCAAGGTAGCATTCACTCTAAGCTCCTTCGAAATGACCAGGCGGATTTATGGACCCAATTTAGATGAGGTCGACAGTCGGGCTCAATCCAGGAATTCCCTAAATAGTGAAGTAGTAGTGATCTCGTAATCATAAGCTAGCGCATTAGCACCTCCTTTTGGTTAAGGCTAGGGAAGAAAATTCCTAATTCAATGCGAGCATCGGACTAAAATGTTGGCATAACAAGAGTGGCGTTAATCATGGTGAAATGCGGGGTACTAATGGCGCTTCAAGGTTCAGTTCATTGTTCCCGAAAGTAAAAACCCACCATTCCGATGGGTTGGAAGCTATCCCGAGAAGCATAGAGCTAACATCCGCGGAAATGTTTTGAGAATGCTTTCTCAAACTCATTCAAAGTTGTCATATAGGCGATGAAGGAGGCCGGTGACTCGCGGTGAGGGGTTCGAGGCAATGAGGCTAGAGGTCCGCTACCAGTACCCCGGATTTCTCTGACATGTCGATTGCTCTAGTGCGAGACATGGATACTTGTTGTGGGTGCCGGGATTTTTTTTTTCTTCTCGCGGTTTTCGTGGAATCAGATGTTTGAGGCAATTGAGCTGTTCGCGCCGAAGGAAATGTTGAGGAGAGAGTGCTGATGTGGCCACCCTGCTCTGCATTGCACATTACTGCAGGAATCGAAGGTTTCGAAAGCATGAAGAACGTGAGACACTAAGCCTGAGCAAGGAGCTTAAAACCTGGATGGTTCTGGAGCTTGCTGGCCTCGGGGAGGAACATGCTCACTGTCCCTGTTGGAGAAACATGATCATACCTGGACGTGGTGATATACTGACGTTGGTTGGGGGGGGGTTTTAGGGGACCTTTGAGAATAGCATCTGCTGATCAGCAGATGACTAGGATAAACAGATTCTGGATGGTAAACGGAGATGCCAATGATTTTTGATGCGATCCCGGAGAAAATTGTGGTTCGAGGAAGCAGAGAAAATGATGGTGAGGATGCCGGTGTCTGAGAGGTTGGGGATTACGTAAGAGTGCCGGACACACCTTCCTCTCGAACAGGTTCTGGGAAGACTACTCGGCTGGAGGGAATAGACAAGCGGTCTTCTCTGCCAATAGAACGCACCACCTGCTGCTGAGGTGTATAGCTGTTTGCTGCCTCCTTGGGGGGGGAGTCCAAGTCGCCGCAAGGGTCTGGGCGATACCGCTATGGATGTGCCTGCTGATGCTGCTGGGTATGGCGGCTCGGACCACTTATCAACACAACACGATGAGCCGCATTGCTGGACACAACACCCACTCCTGAGAAATTGCACTGTCACGAAGTTCCTCCTATCATTTCCCAAGTGCACCGCTGCAACGTGCTACACGGCAGCTCTATCCCGAGCTTCCAGCCACCAGCCAGCCAATTTCCACGTTGTCTGTGCAGCGTTGCACAGCTCCTGTCCCACCGTCTGCTGCAGACAAAGGCCTGCCGTCTTCACATTTACTCGCACACTCCGACAGACATAGGTTCCCCTACTCATAGCCCTGGATCCCGCAGCGATAGTCCTGCTAGCCTGCCTTTTCAGTGGAGGAGCAGGATAGTCCAGCTCTCGTTGCCGTGCAGAACCGCCCGGTAGGGCTAGAGCTTGCTGGCGCTCGGCATTGAACGCAAAAGCCTTTGCTGGCGGCCCTCCACTCTTGCCCATAGCTTGAAGAATCTTCCTAGCGCCGAGGGCATGTTGAAAGCAGCGATGGGGCGATGAACCCAGCAGCCTCCGACGAGCCACGGTAAGTTCTTCGAGGAGTCGCAGGGACAGCCAGTGTACGGTTCGCATTATCAATTTGCGCACGACTTCGAGTCGACGGGGCGCGAGGACGACAGGAGTTTTCCAGCCCCAAAGCGTCTTCGAATAGCCGGATAAGACGCAGCACGCTTTCTGGCTGGTGGATTGGCTAATCATCAGAGCCCGGCAGGCCCGCCAAGCGCAGCAGGACGGCCCCTCAGCGCAGGGACGGCGAGTCGACGTTGCAGGTGAGGAGGGGAGAGGACGTCCAGGTTGGCCGGCCGTGCCTCGAGCAAGCAAGCGTGGTACGAGCACCTCCAGAGGCACAGTTCGTGGTGAGCGACGGCCACGGCAGTGTTGATATCCCCTCTGGCACGTGGCCCAGCACAGGGACGAGAGCTCCCTCCCTCCCTTTGCTGGAGGCCTGGCTCCCCCTCAAGGTCGTCTTTTCTTCACTATATCGCATCACCCCCCCTCCTGTCGTTCCCCCGTTGGCTCCCTTGGTCCTGGCCTTCTCCCCCCTCTCTTCCCTCATCATCTCATCTCTTCTCTCGTCGTTCTTTGCCGGCATTTGTCATTGTCGTCGACACGCCTGCAGTCCGCCGAAACGTCAAGCTTCAGACTGTTACCTAAGAGCCCTCTCTCACGTCATTACCTCACCGCATCTCCCGTCGCACAAAACCTCGCGGTGCGCACACAAGATTCAGAGTTTTTCTCCTCTCCACCAGCCTGCGAGCGACTCACTGCCTCCCATATCCCGACCAGTGGCTCGCAACTCCGACGGCCAAAGTTCTTGGGTGCCCGATCAGTGCCCCTCCCCCTCCCCTTCTCACCGCCTTCACACCACATCATTGTGCCCCTCCAACCACCAATTGCCCAGCTCAACCATCACTTCCCAGTAGCTTCCCCGATTGGCTCCCAGCGTCTATCCAAGATCGAGTTCCATTCCAGTCCAATTATTACACAAACCTGCGCAGTCTCGAATCCCATCTTCTGCTTTTTGAGAGGCCAATTACCGTCGACACGCCTCCCGGTCCGTTCGGCTTAGCCCTCCCATTGACAGCCAAGTTCTGGACGCCGTCATCGGGAACTCGGGCAACCAAAACCTAAAATCGGAGCTAGACGCAGATAGTGGTGCCAAATTTAAAGACCCCTCAGCCCAGTCTACTTGCACCAAGACGAAACCTCCCCGGGCAAAAGCCCAAAAGATAGACACAATCAGCCACCTTCCCCGCGCCCGAGAGAAGTATCAAGCATTTCTTCCAGGTAGGGAGAACTTCAGTTATCCATGCCCTCAGCAAGTCCTCGGTCTGCACTTGCCATCAGACCTAACACTCTGACGCAGGCGCGCGACCAGACCTCGCCATCAGAGAGCCATATAAATCCCCTCAAGCACCGCCCGTGCACATCCTACCCAGACGTTGATACCTTCACCACACTTGGTTTCTCAGCAGTGCAGCCCCCCTCGTCGAGAACCAATTACCACGATATCGATCGACCTTCCAAAAGACCCATGCCCGCCCCTTCCAAGACAATTGCCGTGGTGAACTCTTCGGGCAGGCAAGCTGCATCGTTCATCAGAGTCGCTGTAGCCGTAGGATATAAAGTACGAGCTCAACTCCGGAATCTTGATGGAATCGTCGCAACTGAAATATCTTCACTACCAAACGTGACGGTTTTGGTAGGGGATCTATACACCCGACCAAAACCCGCCAATGGGAGCTCCATATCACCACCATTGGGAGGCAGCAAAGGTACAGGCGTAAATCATGAGTTAATAACGAATTTATTTCAAGGTGCTCAATTAGCATTCATCAATACGACATTCTGGGGGGACGAAGTAGAAATTGGGAAAGCCCTTGCCGATGAAGCAGTTCGTGCTGGGATTGAACATTACATATACTCCTCAATGCCCAATCATTCTCTTCATAATCCCACTTGGCCATCTCTACCTTTGTGGAGCTCAAAGGCAACAGTCGAAGCCTACATTCGCTCTCTCCCAACACTATTCCCAAAGGCTACATTTTTATACACCGGCATTTACAATAATAATTTCACTTCTCTTCCATATCCGCTCTTCTTCATGGAGCTCCAACGCGATGGGTCATTTACTTGGACTGCTCCCTTCCACCCGGACGTTCCATTACCGTGGCTAGATGCGGAACACGATGTCGGACCTGCAGTCCTACAATTAATCAAAGATGGTGTATCTCGGTGGGGACACGGGGAACGAATCGCTCTTGCATATGAAGTCCTCACCCCACGAGAAGCATGTCGAGTTTTCTCCCGCGGCGTAGGACGTCCTGTGCGATACCGACATGGGAAAATTGAAGTGAAGGTTAAGATTCCTTCAGGATACAGAGAACAATTAGTCGCCCTGGAAAAGCTATATGCCATTGGGGCAGAAGATAAGACATTACAGCCTCTTTACTTTGGTGTTAAAAAATTAGAGGATTCTTGTCCTGGGGAGGCTTTGGAGTTATGGGAAGGATACAGAGGATTGGAAGAATATGCTCGCGAAGTGTTCCCTCTTGAAGAAGCGGCAAATGGATTGGTATGGATGAATGAGGAGAGGAGGGATGAATCGATAGAGGGAGAAATCCAAGGTGGAGAGGAAGAAGAAGAGGATGATGATGATGACGAAGGTCTGGTTATGGGAGGTGGATTCGGTTCAGGAACTGGAACGACTGGAGAAAGTACGCCAGCAAGACAAGAGGAGAGTTGGTTGGCATGATCATTTCAAAACATTTTTATCGGCATCAGCATTTATTGGCGAATTAACCTTCGCACGATACATCTCTTGAATCATCTTCAAGGATACACGGCAGAAGGATACACGGCAGGAAGCAAATCAGCATATAAGCTCAACGGCAAAGACGATCACGGTTTCGGGGGAAAAAACTCCAAGATATAATATAAACAACAATCGGAAATGGAAAGGGGATATCAAAAAAAGTTATTGAAAGGCGGATGGCATAGCATTGGCTGGGCTTTTTAAATCCCAACAGAGGGGGGCGTTTTCAAGGTTCGCTCTTAAATGAGCTGGATAAGGATGGGTTATGTTGCATTGTTTGCGGGGTGGTCGGAGGAACTTGTGCTTATCTTGCTTATGAGGTGATGATGGAATGACATGGGAGGATGTGGAATTGGGGATATTTTGTACTTGAATTGGAGTCTTAGCATACATAGCATTTGGTGGCAAAATATATATACCCACTCTGAAATAAATCTTTTGTTTCCACTCAAAGAGGAATACTTTTCATGAGAAAATCAGATTTACTTAGCAAAAGGGGTGGTGACAGAACTCGTGACCAAATTTTCAGCAGAAGAACACCAAAATCATAGTCAGAAGTGCCATATTTATCCCCAAAGACAAACAAACAGAACTCCTCCTAACCTATGCCTACTTGTCTCGCAGTGAAACCTATGTAAACTCTAGTATATCTTTTATAAGTAGGGATATATTTATTAAACACCTTTTTTTAATTTTATTTTTTAGAGATGACTTTAACCAAGAACTCCATTTTTAGTAACCAAGGCAGTTTAATCATCTACCTCAACAACTTTATCAATTTGAAATCCTTATTAGTGACATTATTTTCTAAGATAATCTTATTATTATTATTACCTTTTTTATTGTCGGTTGACTAGGCAACCGACATTTATACTTCTCAAATAATAATTCAATTGATATAACTACTTCTACTACTCCAAATACCTAACTCTTACCCAAAGCCTCGATAGATTCCTACGATGAGAACTAACTGTCTTTTAATATTCCTCTAGTCTTACCTCGTAATACCTAGATATATAGCTCATCCTTATTTCTTTACTATGAGATCCATAGCTTGGATACTATAGTCGTTGTTATCCTTAAGTATCCTCCATTCTTAGAACTTTGAACATGTTAGTGTTTTTTGATAGGGTAAATTCTGCTTGGGTGGTTGTTTTAGAGGAATTGTACGTGCTATTAATTACATGGCTTTGTAGAGAGCTCTGTAGTTAAGTGCTAATACAGCAGTACTACGTTACTGCAAATCTTTTATCTGTTGGGTTCTAAGACTACTTACCTAAAGAGCTCTTAATTTAAATATAGAGAGTTTTTCGTTGGATGTACTGCTTGAAATGGTGCATGGGGATATTCAATTGCTTATAGGAAAGCTAGTGATATAAAGAATACTCCCGGTGTATAAATATGGCTTTCATTTATGGCTAGGTTATTTCAATATACATCCAAACCTAGTTCAAGAACACTTTCCAACCCAAACCCTTCAAAGAGAACCTCTCTTCAGGGGGAAGTGGCTTTTTCTTAACATTTTTATGTTTCATCACGGTCGAGGAGCACTATGTTGCCCATTTCTCCTTTTGCTCCAGTCTATTGCAGCATTCCTATAGTATTTTAGGGAGATAAATAATCAACCTTGCCATTTCCACAAATTTTAAGTTTTAATTCCAGGATCAATGGTATCTCACACAATAGTCCGATTATATTTTTAGCGTGCGCCCTGCCGGTGAGATATCGATTGCTTTTCCTTCCTTAATAGAAGAAGGAATGCTTAATATACTTCTTCCCTTCTTTCGAACCCGAGTTATCTATGTAAGAGTTCGCCTTAGTGCTTACCGTACACCCTTTCTTAAATATAAAGGAAAGTGTCCTATTATCCCTATTATTTTGATGAGAGTAGGATATTGACAACTACTTAATTCTTAAAAGATACTTTATTATTATAAAACGTTTAGAACTATAATCGCCGTTTAATCATACCTATTATTTTCTAGTCTACTGCCTCACGGTTAGTAATGAACGGAACTTTTACACTGTTAAAAGGGGAAGGAAAATTCCGTATTAGAAGTAGAGTCGATGATATAAGGCGAGGTGCAAAGGAAGTAGTTTCCAAAGGCAAGGCATCCATCGGTTTCACCCCACAGTCTAAAGCAAAATTGCACAGTACTTATTAAGAAGCGAGAGTAGATTATTAAACTAACTTTATTGAAATCAAACAATAAGGGCAAGCATAATTGAACAACACCGCAAGCTATATAGGAAACCCAGCATCCTACTCGCTCTCTCCTTTCTTCGTCTTCAGACGGCATTTGCAGTTCGTACAAACTGGATCTTAGCCATCTCAACATCCACAATGGATACACTTACCCTCCCACTTTCGAGGCTCGCAACCATGAAACCCACAAAGATGTACCCACTTCTCACACTTGACACACTCCCCAATATTCTGGCAGTTCTCTCCACGGCACTGCACTTCTCCGCTTTGTTGACCATGGCACTTACAACCCTGACATTTCACCTGTCTCCCCTCTCCACGTCCAGAATTCTTCTCCCAAAAGCAACTATGCTCCACACAGCAATGCCTCGAGCCACCACACCTTCTACAATTCCCAAATTCCTCACATTCCTCCCCTCTTCTACATTTCTTTCCCTTCCCCTTTTCCCCAATAGCACTAATCACACAAATCTCTCTAATCTCACCTC
Source organism: Neobulgaria alba (assembly GCA_003988965.1). NCBI lineage: Eukaryota > Fungi > Ascomycota > Leotiomycetes > Helotiales > Gelatinodiscaceae > Neobulgaria > Neobulgaria alba. The sequence goes on from QYAM01000018.1 coordinate 374,378, forward strand.
CCTTCCTGCCAACAACCAACTTAACCCATTTCCCCCCCTCAAAAAAACCCTTAACCAACCCTTCACACCCTGTCTCACATTTAAAAACTCTTTTCTCCCATCCCCCCAACCACTCAACCCACCACTCAAACACAAACCCCTCAAAACACCCTCCACACCCAAAACAAACCTCCACAATTTTCCCACAAAACTCTTCTTCATCACCTCCACCCTTCTTTCCTCCACCATAGGGATCCTGAAAAACGGTGGATGAATCACCACCCATATCATCCACCCTTCCAGCAATCTGTTCTACATAACGATTGAATACTGGATACCAACGAGAGGAGAATGGAATAGAAAGTTGAGTTGCGCGAAGAATGGAAAGAAGTTGGATCTCGGGGGCTAGGAGGGTGGATTTGGTGTGTACCGGGACGGTTAGGGCGAAGGTGCCGAGGACACGACGCCAGTTGAATGTTAAGGATCCTGGACGCTGTTGGGTTATTGTAATTAGCCGATGTTTTTTTACAATTTCCCCATTCTCCTTCAATTCTAGACGACCAGAAGGAAAAAGGAAGTTTAACTCACAACGATGATCGAAGAACTTGAAATCCTGTCAACCCCAGCAACCTCTTCCCCGGAAATATTCCTAGACTTAACAAATTTCGAAAAAACCTGAAAACTTGGATTTTCTTCCCTACCATCATCCCTCCTCACAGTCCAAGAATCGTCCGTAATCTGTTTAACCACCACTGTAAAAGATTGACCCTTCCTTACCCCCAACGGAAACTCTAAACTCAATAACGCAACAAATTGTTTCCCATCCTCCCTTCCCTTCGGAATAGGAAAATAAGTATCTCCCCCAGCAGGAACCTGAATCGTATTCTCATCCACGACCTCAATCTCATGATTCCCATAAATCCCATCCGCCAACCTCACAACCTCCTCCGCCTTCACATCAGGAATATAAACATTCCCCACCGTCCCCTTCGGTATTACATCCCCCCATTCAATAACCACCTCATCAAACCTATTCTTCCCCACCAAAACCCCAGGTGTTCCTCTGATCTCGAAAACCTCCGGTGCGATTCTCGACCCTGCTAATCCAGGATTAGGTATCCCGACAATCGATAAATTCCTCTGAGCTAATTTGTCACAATTATTAGGATCAGCATTCACCATCGTAATTGGATCAGGATCGAATGATATTTCAGCAAGTAGACATTGGTGTTTGTTCCTCACTAATTCCTGGATCGAATATAGCGGTCCGAGATTTGTAAATGGACCATTTAGATTCGAAGGATTGAGAAGACGAGGGGGAAAGAGTTTATGTGAGGGAGTGTTAATGTCTAACCAACATCCAAAATACGTGTCAATTTCTCCACCGGGGATGGAAGCTGGTATGGAATGGACGTTGGGGGAATCGGTTTGGGTCGTCATACTGGCTGTGGTGTTGATTCTTGGGGAAGCGAAAAAGGGAATGCTTATTATTTCATCACCGATTACTCCTAAGGTGGAGATTTTCTCTCCGGTAGGGTTGATGGAGACGCGGTTTATGGTTGAGGGGTTGTAGGTTGCATTTAGTTGGGAACCAGGCCATAGTCTGAAGAGGACCCGGACGTTTTTTCCGGCTGGGGTGGGAATCGTGTCCCGGTAACGGACGCGGGCGAGGGCGAAGTTGTAGATTGGTTGGTTGGAGGGGGTGAGTGTTGGGGAGAGGTTTAGTTGGGAGGTTTCTTCGGTTTGGGGGAGGGAATTGAATATTGTTGATGCTTGGCCCGAGTTTTGGTTGAAGGTTTTTATGATTGCTTGAATCCAATTTGTTGCGCTAGTGGTGTCTTCCGCGATGGTTGTTTGGAGTTTTTGTCCGAATTTCGTTTGGCCGGCTAAGACGGTGAAGACGCGAATGTCGACGCTGAGGTAGAAGGGGAAGCTTGGAGAATTGGGGATGGTGATGTCGGAGCCATGAAGGATGAAGGGGTTGGGGTTCTTGGTGAGGGTTATTAGGCTTGCTGCTGTTAGGGAGCCTGTGCTTAAGGCAAGTGTGCAGGTGATGGGAACCAGTTTGGTGTCGCTTGTCCCTGCCCAATTGAAGGATGATTCGTCACTGAACTTAATGGAGTATGGAATTGTAAATCGTTGGGGGATGTTAGGTAAGGATGTGATGGTTGGAACAGCAGGGCCAGCAAAGGTAATTGTTATGCCAGAGCTTGGTGATGGAAATATTGGTCTTGGGTTCGGATTTGATAAATCGCTACTACTGTGAATTCCGAGTTCTGAAGGCTTGACTCCATCCACCGTAACGAAAAGCATCGGAGTAATAGTCCCATATTGATCGCCGATGAGAGCTTGCACCGAACTCTGGCTAAAACTGTTGACATTCAAGTTGATTTCCATACCAGATGGTAAAACTGAAACTGTTGAAGCCGCTGATGCTATTCCATTGGCAATAATACGCAAACTGTATTGACCGACTGGGAGATCAACTGGGACATTGAAAATAGCTGACTGTATTGACGTATCGCCAGCGGGAGATACACCCATGTATGAGAAGTCGAATGTCTTTAAATATCTGACCAGTTTGGGTGAAGAAATGCCGGTGAGCTGCAACAATGGATAATTTGTTGCGTTTTGAAAATCGTCACCATAACTATTAGCTTGAGATAATCCATTGAGCCGATTTCCACTGATGCGGTAAGTCCTCCCGAGAACCAATTCTTGAGGGAAATCAGTCAAATTTGGACGCCATGAATTATCTGGTGAGCCGTAAATTGAGCCCGGAGTGAGTGTTTCAAGTTTATTTGTTGCATATGTGTGAAGAACCTGTCCTGTTGGTAACACGAGGAGAGAATCATTGTAGGTAACTGCATTGTTTGAGGAGCTGGTCTTGGTATCTAGTAGTGTAATTTGATTTGCAAGAGGTGTCTTGTTGTGGTCGTAGATGTACCAGTTCGTTTGAGACCAATAACTCCCGGGACCCTGCACAATAGTGTTTCCAGCAGCAAAAAGTACTTGTCCGCTCGGGAGAAGACATCCGGGAGCATCAAGAGAAGTCTGCAAGTTGGTAGTTCCATTGTAATTAGGAGAGTTAACTCCCTGGGTGTCGGCAGGTAGAGTTGGACCTTTCTCCCATGACCCTGTTTGGGTAGGAGCAACTGGGGGGTCATAGACACCTGTATTTCCATTTCCACCCACGGCAAACACTTTTCCACTGGGGAGGGTCAGCATCGGCCCAATCTCCTGCGGGTTTGAGGCACCATTGATCGGATTTGGAATTGTGTGGAGAGGTAGTCCATCCTGAGTAGTGCTAGCTGAAACCCACTGGTCGATACTTGGGACATATTTCTCGGCAGTCTTGGTTGTGATGGAAGCATTAAAGCTATCTTTGATATTCACGGCTAGAACCGTACCATCTTGAAGAAGTGTCCAGGTTTCTTCATTGGTGTTTCCTATTCTGGAATCCCCTGCTGTTCCAAAGCTAGTTCCTGATCGAGTCCAGACATCGATGACGGGGTCCCATATAGCAGTTTGAGGTCCAAAGGGTGAACCAAAGATTACTCTACCATCAGCCATAACACATGCAGCAGCGTCACCACTAATCCAGTCAAAGCCTGTCCCAAGTGCTCCAACAGGTTTATTAATTGCTTTCCAGAGTCCAGTATCAGGATCGAGGATTTCACCAGTGGTTAAATAGACTGACGAGGAGGATCCAGAGTCTTCCCCTCCAACGACAAAGGCTCGTCCATCGGCTAAGACCCCGGCTGCATAATATAAACGGGGAGTTGCCATGTTGAAGGGACCAGTCCAGGTACCAGATTCGTATTTTCCTTGGCTATCAGGAGTAAGACGCCACCAGTCGACGGCGTTAACATTCTGGACCAGAACGGATCCATCAGTGAGAAGAAGGCTGGCCCCAAAATTGATATTTGGTTGGTTCTTGCCTGAGACTGGAAGCCACTTTGATGCCGACATAGTTGATGATCAAGTGGTCACTGACCTGATGAGAAAGCAATAAGCCTTAAAGATATTCTTCAAATAATTCACGAAAGAAATATTTAATTGAGGATCTAAGAGAAGTATGCATACTTATCGAACAAGGAGGTGGAGAACAGTTGTAGCAGTGAGAGCCGAGAGTTTCAAGAAAGGATTTATTTGTGAATAAAACTTTACTGAGAAGTTCTTAACCAAAGGGTTGCTAGAAGTTCTATTCGAGCTTTTTATATACGTCTACCCTCGTCTTGATGTAGTAGGCGCGCTTCAAGCAGCTGATGAGCATAACTCCAGCCTCGTTCGTATATCGAACAGGCTCCCATCAGAAAGTCGTGAGGGTGTGAAGCAAAGCACATAGCAAATTAAACAGATAAAATTTGATTGGCCTATCCAACAATAATGAAAAAACAGTTTCTTCAGCCCTATCCAGCTCCGTAGTAACACAAAGTATCAACCTTTATCACCTGCACTGTTCAATCACAATGGCACCCCCAACACAAGAGAGGAGACAGGTGAATTCAGCCTTTGTGATGGAAGCATGACTACTAGGTTTCGTGCATTTGAGCCGTGATTGAAGGGTTTCCGGAGACTGAAACGCTGATACGTTGTGGAGTGGTTCAGCTCTTGTGGTGGAGGTGCACCAGCTGATATGTCTTGCCTCTTCTAGAGAGAAATAAGTAGTAAATTTTCGTTTGAGGGTTTTAGGACATTAAAATCTTTAATTCTCTTTTAGTAAGTTTTACTTAGTTTATTCCCCTGCTTATATATCTAAGAATAAAGTTTAGGGTAAAAACTTAATAGTATAAACTTACAAATCAAAGAAGGGATATTTTCCTTTAAAATTACCTAAACTCAAATGCAAAAGTCGACCACTTGTTTCTCTTCTGAAGCGGTTGCTTAGCAGAGATAGGGAAAATGCTCTGGACCGATTTTATGATTTGCTAGATAGGCTATAGAAGACGGAAAATATTTGACATTATAAAAGGAGAAATGGGGGGTATATTCTATCCCCGCCCTCCACCGTGGTAAGTTTTAATCACATTTTCCGCACCACTTCTAACCAGGGGGGTGTTTTAGTTTGTTTAAAGCAAAAGCCACTTTCCCAAAGAAAAGTTAAAATTATCCTCCAGAGTCATCTTATACGCCACTAAAAAAAAGTTAACAGTCCTAAAATAAATTAACTAATATTCTAATGATCAAACAATTAGTACACTCTTAAATTTAACTTTAAACTAACCCAATTTCCAAACTAAAAAAAGCTACTGCTAAAAATCCCTTCATTACCCAGCATTAACTAAGACGATCAATTTACTATCATCTCGAATCTAATTTCTATGACCTATCCACCTCCAACGATTAAGGTCTTTCACCTCAAACATCGCCATCCTAGTTTAAATCTCATTTAAAATTATTAGAAATCCTATACACAGCAAATAAATTAGGCAACGATAAGGTAGCTCATGTCACAGTTCCAAACAAGAATGCGGGGTATATCATATCATCTGACCAAAGCCAGTCCACCAGGAATACCGAGTGGGTCATACCGTCGAGGGAAAATGCAGGGATATAATAACCAATTGTACGATCTAGAGCCCTCCAAAGTATTCCCCAAGCGGGAATTTAGGCCACCTCAGCTGAATAAAAAAAGGGTTCAGGAGGTGGAGCTTAGACTAAGTTCCTGTAGAAATAAGAGTAAGCTGCAAGCCTTCGGAATCTAATACAGCTAGGCAGCGGGGTTACTGCTGGTTCAGCCTTACTCGTTACGTGGAGCTCTGCGGTGGAGAAATTAGAGGCCGATTTTGGCACTCGTATTTTAGGACAGGTAATATTATAAATATCCCTTATAAAGGCGTGAGTGTTTAGAATATTTTAAACTATAAAATATCCTTTTACAAAGGTAGGAATTTAAGATATTAGTCTTCCAAGTAAAATATCCAAGGCCTAAATGTCCTAAAATTCGTGTACTAAGATCGGTCTATTATTTCTCCCTTGAAGAGACAGCCCCTGCATCAGTATCCACTGGAATATTCCATCTCGGGGAAGACTCCGGAGGCTTCTAACTGTCAAGTGATGTATGCACTTCTCCAAAACCCCGCTCTTGTTTCAAGACCCAAAGGTCAACATGTATCATGATTATATGGTTCGTCTCCCTGTTGATAAACGGCTTTATAAAACCCATGGTATATTTATCACAAAACATGCTCACCATGGATAAATACGTAGTAAAACTATTAGCACCTACCTAACCCCTCCTCCATAACTCACATCTCTATACTAGAGCTGAAACCTCTATACCCTCACAACCAAAAGATTTTTCTTCCTCTATTACCTGTAACCCACACCCCATTACTCCCCCCCACCCTATCTCCCACCTCTAATTACCAATCATCTCTCTAACACAACAAGCAATCCCCCCTCCCCACCCACCATGCCCAAACCCTCTCTCACATCCAAAAATAAAAAAAAAAAAAAAAAGGTCTAAAGAGAAAAGGGGAAATAAGACTTGTAATTTAATTCTTTAGTAAATAAGATATATAAAGAATTTATTTATATTATAAAGATAAGTGTTGGTACGGTTGGGAATCGTTATAGGAATCGATATGCGATCCATATGCGACCCGACCGGCGCACGGTCATGTGATTACTCACATGACCATACACATGACCTTGGCATACTT
>QYAM01000018.1:381031-496071 GCA_003988965.1 Neobulgaria alba
AGAATCAACAACGAATCAAGACCACAACAATCAGGCTGCGTCCTACATGAGCGCAGAGTGATTAGTGACCTTGGTTCCCCCGCTATAGCATACCGACAATAAGATAGTATTTTATTTTTTCTTAAAGAAGTTTTAACGTTTTTTTTATTCTTCGTGTGGATATCGTAATATATATAGACTATCTATCTCTAAATAATATATTTATCGATACGACTTAATCTATCTACCTATTCCTCCTCCCCCTTATATAAATCTAAAATTGTCTATTTATCTAAACCAACGTATTCATTCCTATCTCATCCTATACGAACATTTACGGACCAACACCTTTATCCACACTCCCCATCCTCTTCCTCCCCATCTCCTTCTCCTCAACATGTAGCAAAGCGCCCGTTTCCTCCAAAACCCTAACATTATCAACCAATCCCGCCTTCCTCGCCAACCACAACGGGGTATTCCCCGCCACATTCCTCGCATGTACACTCGCTCCTCTCGTCAAAAGTGCCAGAAGAATACTGGGATAAGGAGAAACGGCGGAAAGATGAAGTGGTGTGTTACCAAGGTAATCAGTTTGGCCTATTATTCCTGCGGTTCCGTCATCGCCGTCTGCGTCGAGAATGGAGATTACGGCCGTTTCATCACCGCGGGTGATGGACCAGGCTAGGGAGGCGAAGGAGGCTTGGGAGATGCTGAGGTTGGTGATTGGTGTTGTGGTGGGGTGGGAGAAGGTTGGGGGGTGGAGGGAGGTCATTTCGCCGCGGAGGGAGAGGGTCATTTGGTGGCAGATCCAGGGGGAGGGGCGGGGGGTGAGGTTGGAGGAGAAGGTTGACGAGGAGGGGGGGTTGCTGACGTGGGAGAGGAGGTTGGTGGTTGAGGCGCTGGGAGTGGGTGCTGCGGAAGGGGGGAGGGCGAGGAGGTAGGATAGTTTGGTTAGGGCTGCTTCGGATGTAAGATCATGGCCGAATACCTGGAGAGGGAGAATGTTAGTTTGTGAGGGGGTAGAGAGATAAGAGTTGTGTGGGTAGTATGAGGCATTTGAAGATATGTTGTAGATGCGAGTTGGAAAAGGGTGGGAATCACATACCACACCTGCTTGACCGAGTGCTGTGGCCGGAGCGTAAAGTGGAGAGACGAAACCTGATCTAAAATAGGAATGTCAGCATCAAGCTCGAAAAGTCTGAAAGACGGCCGAATATTACAATTTTGAACTCCCAAGATGAAAAATAAACGGCCAGAGATATATTGTGATGAGCATGTTTGCAAAAGCTTGGCCCAGCCCACAGCATTGGAAAAGAAAGGCCTTGCTTATAAGATGATAGTGAGATGAACTTACTGGCACTGGCTAACATTCACAATAACAATCCCTCTCGCACAGCCATCTTTAATAACCCTTGTAAAACTTCCATCCTCACCCGTCGGTGCATTTCCCGCACCAAAAGTCTCTAGAATTAGACCTCTCAAATTCGGAACCCTCAAAACACTGTCAATCATCTCCGGCTTAATACCGGGAAAGATTCTCAAACAAGCAACATGAGCAGTATCCAAATTCGTCTGAACATCGAATTTGGCAAGGGTTCTTGGACGACGAATTAGATTCCAATTTACTTCTGCACCTAATGCCGAGACTTTAGCGAGGGGTTCATAATTTGGAGAAGCAAAGGCATCGAATGCTGTAGCTGAGACTTTCGTGCAGCGGTTTCCGCGGTAGAGATTGTGGTGGAAGAAGAGACAGACTTCGGGGATTATGAAGGTTCCGGCGATGATGAGGGAGCCGAGGAGATTGTCTACGGCGTCGGATTGGAGAGCGAAGATGGATGCTTGTGAGCCGGTGAGGATGACGGGTTTACCGAGGTGGAGGAGCATAAATGATAGTGCTGAGGATGTGTAGGCTAGACTGTCTGTTCCGTGGAGAACGACAAAGCCATCAAATAGGGAATAGTTATTTTGGATGGTGAGCGCTATTTGTGTCCAACCAGCCGAGGATATGGAGCTGGAATCGAGAAGTGTAGGAAATTCGTAGAGTGTATAGCGGACATGACGTGAGTATGTGCTTGGTGGTGTGCGTAGACTGGGTAGGTATAATTTGGTGGATGAATCAACCATTACAGGGAGGGGTTCTATACAGGAAGCATGAGCAATGTTTATGTGGCGTGGTGGTAAGAAGTATGAAATGCAATATATGAACACAGCACTACAAATAAAATTGTGAGAAACTGCGGTAAAATGGCATGATTAATACTACAATCAAATCATAAAAATCACTACACCTATATAAAGAGACTGGTGGAATTTTCAAATGCTTTAGGGATTCCCGAGGACGACGAGAACTTTCGCCATTGCTTAACCTGAAAGGGACTCCCAAAAAGAGGGAACAAGCTGCAGAGAGAAATCCCAACTGCTCGTGTATGAGACATGAACGAGGATGAGCGGGACAAGCTTTTGCATTCAGATTTTGGCACAATGTGTGAAGCCAACTCGGATTCGCCTCGACCGATCGGGTGGGATGGAAGACGTCCATCTTCAGACTATGCCTCCCGAAAGCTAAGGTACCCAAGCACCTGCAATCTCACTTACCTGGATTCGATCCATCGTTAAAGGACGGTATTGGGGCCATGCCCTCCTCGAGAAAACCCCTCGCTGGAACCAGTCCGTCCGCACTCGGTTTCATGCAGATAGTGCCGCCCGTCATAACAATCAGCACACGCGTTTCTGGGTATTGTGCGGCCATCGTGTCGGCTGGTGGCTGCAGTAACTGCACAGCGTGGGTGCTTCCCCCACGTTGTTTGGGTGAAAAGGTTTGGCGTAGGATCCCGCTGGTGGGTGAGCGTCGGTGTTGTTGATAGGGCTAGGGCTGGGGACGGGGGACGCCGTGATGGTTAAGTGGCTAAGCGTCGGCGAACACCAAGCATTGCAGATGAATCGAAGTGACGGGGATGGGGGAAGAGTTCAGATGAACAGATCAGACGCGGCCCAATCATCGACTAAGAAGCATCGTCGTCTCCGGACGCCGCGCCAAGGTGAAGAGCACACGGGGAGTTGAGGGAGGATGTCATCGACGTGGTGGGGAGCGAGAGAAGGCGGCGCGGGCAAGGCGACGCGGTGCCCCAGCAAGAGAGAATTTTCGGGCCCAGATGAGCATCGGGCCAGTCCCCGCCAATCGCCAGCCAAGCGCATCATCGACAGCTTCATGTTTTCCGTATTGGGACTATCAGATGCGCGTAATCCACGGGTGCGTGTGTGATCGTCCTCCTATCCGATGCTCGGTTCGGGACTTCGGAACTGCCCAGCCTAGGTGGCCGAATCAGATAAGCAGGGTGACAGCTCAGGCTCAGATCTAATCGCTCCACCCCCCATCCTATCCCCTCCAAATCCTCGACGGCCCTCCCTACTCCGACGACAGCCATCTCACCAAGTCGCGTCCTTCCCTCGCTGCAGCTCCTCTGCTCTACTGTATAATTCTAATTTCTCCCTCAATCCTACCTCCAACCTTCAAGTCGCCCTCACGAACATTATCTTCCAGCCACTCGCACAATTGCGGTGACATCCTCCGGTTACACCGACGAACGACCATCCAACCAAACCTCCGTCCACGTCTCAACCCCCCCCCCGAAGAAAAAATTGACGAACTCCCGACACGTCCTCTCGTCTCCTATCCCTCAGATCGATGCCCCAAAAGTTCGCATTCACGACTGCTGCAATGGCTGCCGCGTTAGAAGAGACCCCGATCTCCTACGAAGATTTGGCTGATATCGAGAGAGATTTTGATGATATCGAGACGGAAATCAGTGAGTACAGGACTTTCCTCTGCGAGCAGGGGACACAATCTCACAATCTTCAATCGTCGTCGCCGTACTTTCTGGCTTGCCAGCTGCATTTTCATCATCTTTCAATGGATTGACACTAATTATTCGAAATAGTCCGCCAACAAGTGTCCCTCTCCCTTCCCCTCTACGCCAAACGCTCAAAAGTAGTTTCTCAAATCCCCAATTTCTGGCCCCTGGTTCTCGAACAAGCACCACCAGATATAGACCAATACATCCAACCCTCGGATTCAGCCGTTCTCCTCAAAGACCTCCTCTCCCTCTCCGTTTCACACTTTGAAATCGCATCAAATGATGGTGATCCAAGGAGTGTAGCCATCAAATTCGAATTCGCAGATAATGATTACTTTGAAGATAAAATTTTAGAAAAGAATTTCTGGTACAGGAGGGCAAAGGATGGATGGAGTGGACTTGTCAGTGAACCAGTACCGATAAAATGGAAGAAAGATAGAGATTTGACTGGTGGACTTCTGGATCTCGTTTGTAAAGCATGGGATGCGGAAAAGAAGCATGCAAATGAAAATGGGACTTCCAAGTCCTCCAAACCTAAGGTTCTCTCCACAGAACAGAAATCACTAAAAAAGAAAATCGAAAATACCGGAATGGGAGGATTAAGTTTCTTCGCCTGGTTCGGATTTATCGGCCGTTACGTTACTGCGGAGGAGAGTGCAGAAGCCACACAATTAGAGAAGGAGAAGAGGGAATCGAGGAAAACGGGAACATGTTCGACGGATCACTCGCATGAACATCCACATGAGGAGGAGGAGGAGGAAGAGGAAGAAGATGAGGATTTAGGAATGAGTTTAGAGATTTTCCCAGATGGAGATGATCTTGCAGTGGCATTTACAGAAGATCTTTGGCCTGGTGCTATTAGATATTTCAGTGAGTTCTCCCCTCCTACCCCTTCCCATCATCTTCCCACAATACCCTCAAATAAAGTTTCAAACCCCAAACTAACAACTCTTTTTCCCAGCACAAGCACAGGAACAAGACGCTATGTCCGATGAGGAATTCGAAGACGGCGACGATGAGGATATTGATGAACCGACCGAGAATCTCGGTGATAATAGCGAGGATGAAAAAAGGCCGGCTAAGAAACAGCGTTCGGCATGATTTGATTTGATTGATACCCCGGGGCAGAAAAATCGGAGGAGGGAAGCATTAAGAGAGAGCGAGGGGGACTAATTTTATTTATTTAATATGGCTCTGATACCATATGGACTATGGACTAAATAAAATGATGTCACTCACTCACTCACAGCTTGATACTATCCTACCCTTTTATTTTTTTCAAGAGACAGGAGGGAAGGTTTGACGTTTTGATGGAATATAGGAGGGTTATGTGGTTATACATTCACTTCTTCTGGATCAAATGGAGGTTTGTGATTACGAACATGTATTATACATCCGCAGCGGGTTCTTTACTTTCTCACTATTTCCTACCCTGATATAATGATACCTTAGTATCGGGCATATATGAGTAAGGTTTTTATTACTCTATTCCATGTAATCTCTAGTTTATTGGATCTTGATAAATATTAGATTATTTATGATTCGAGCTCTTTCTCTTATGATGATATATCACCTATCTATGTATCTATCCAACGCCCCTTGAACGCCTATCGCTTTCATATGCATCAATCAATCAATCAATCATTTATAATACCCATCTTTCACCTTCCCTCCCATCTCTCCTCCTCTTCCACTTTTCTTTCCAGAGCCACATCAACCTATAAAACAAGCACCAAGACCAACAAAAGAATCAACACAAAAATCAACAACCCAATACAACAACTCGACCATCTATCTTCATTCCTCCTAATCAAACCCCCCATACTCTTCAACCCCCCCTGTAACTTCCCCCCAACCCTATCAACAACCGTATCAACCTCCTCCAGCATCTCCCCCTGCTCCTCCAATTCCCTCCCCATATCATCAGCTTGTTGACGAAGATTACCTACCGTACGAAAAACGCCGTCCATGACTTGGTCTTGTTCGGCTAACATGTGGAGTTGTTGTTGTTGTTCGAATTCGGCAGTGTAATCTTCCTCTTCTCCTCTTCCTTCCCCTCCCCCATCCACAACACCATTACTATTAGGAGCGATATTATACCTTCCGGAATTTTTGGCTAATTCGTCACGCATATCCTCAATCTCACCTCCTACCTCATCACATAACCTTTTCCGTCTAGCTACCTCTTCGATTTCTAATCCGTATTTATAAGGGTCGCTTTGGACGGCAAGGACGCTTTCTAGGAGGTCGGAGAGGTCTTCGGAGAGGGAGAGGAGGGAGGTTTCGAGATCGGAGCGCGCGGAAAGGAGTTCCGGTGAGGGGGGCTGGTTGGGTTTGGAGGGGTTGAGGGAGAGGATTCGGAGGTAGGATGTGAATAGGGGGCGGGTTTGGGAGAGGGTTTGGAGGACGTCGCTGGAGGGGGGGTTAGTCTGGGGCCTAGATGCGAGGGGAAGGGGTGGAATGATTTGGAGAGGTGAAGAGGGGGGGTGGAATGGAAACGGACGCTTGGACTTGGAGGAATGGATCCTCTTCGTTGGTGGAGGACATCATCTTGTGATCGTTGTGGCGTTTTGCTAACTATGTGATAATAAAAGTGTCTGCCTCGGGATAGGCGTCACTTGCAGAGCCTCATTCAAAAAGGAAGAGCCGCAATTCGGTATGTCTTGCAGATGACAAGTCTGATGGATGCGGGGTAAGGAGGAGGGTCGTGCGATCATGCGAGTCAATGGCTTTGATGGAAGTGCGAGGCTCGATTTCGCATGTGTTGGCCAAATGCGTTTGCGGCTCGGACTTTGGAGATGCAGACGAGGCTGCAGGGCTGGGAGTGTTGAACCGCAGATTCCTGCTTCAGATGGTGATTTGATCGCGGGGTTTTGGGCGGAGTAACAGGGGGTGGCTAGTCAAGGTTTAAGGAGAGTGCGTGATGGACTCTAGCTTGGCTGAAGGAGGCTCTAGAGCGCGGGCTGTCTGTTGTGCTGGTTGATGTTGACGTTGAGGTGTACAGAGTTGCGGCTTTGGTGCCCGCGGACCGACCCAGCAGCGACTTCCCGAGATCTCGGCAGGTTCGTGCCCGTTGAACTCTCAGTCAGCGACATGTCCTCGCCCATCACCAAACTTTTTCAACCACCAGGTCTTCATATTCGGTCGCAAGTCCTCCCTCTCCAGGCGCTCATCTCCAACCATCTATTGCCTTCATAGTCGGCGTCTACAGCGCATGCCGCGATGGCAATGACGTAGCTGGTGAAGCCTCCCACTTCCCCAGTTTGCCACACTCCTCATCTCGTGGCTGGGAAGAAGGATGTCTATCCAACCAGAAGGTGACCTCGGATGCAGGCAGTACTAGCTTGCAACCCGCGGAACGACTGGCGCCGGATGTTCCCAAAGCACCCAATGCGATTTGCTACCCGGTACCTGGAATCATGCACCCTATCACCGGCGCGTTCATGTGGACAAGAACGAGTAGTACCCGACAGACGTTTAAATACGTCGATGCCCCCTCCTCGTTTCTATGACAGGAGACTTTCCCCTTTTGGTTCCTGTTGCTTGAGATTCCGCCCTATCTAGTGATAATGTCACATGACTGAAAGGGCCTATTTCCCTACAGAAAGAGGAGGAGAGGTTAGAGACTTCTAGTCGAAGTTCACCCATTCAAACCATCCCCGTACACTCCAATTTCAAGATGTCAAGAATGAAGCAGAACATAGGTTTTGATGGCCTCCTCCAATCTGCGTTCCCTCAGGCTTCTGAGCGATCAAACTCGACCGATGCCCTCCCTGTGTTCTCTCCAACCACCCTGCTGGAAACCTTCGTTCCGGGATACAGCGCCATTCATAAGTTCCTTCTCGATAGCTTAGGTATCGATGTTACAGTCCTAGTATCTCTAGGGGTTGCCCTATACCTCTTACTCCGCCTTTCCCGTTCCCTCAACTCAATTTTCGAGTCCCTCCTCTCAACCTACTACACCTCAGAAATAACCATCTCCTCTACCGACGAGATACACATTCACTTGATTTCCTTCCTAGCCCACACGTCCAAGTCCATCTCATCCCGTCGTCTCATGGCCGAAACACCAATCAAATCGGCCTGGGAAGTAGACTCCGAAGAACCAACCGAACAAACCTCCACCTCTACCCACGAAACCGGAATGACTAAATACCTTAATTTTTCCAACCAAGAAGCCAAGTCCCGTCCCCGCTTCACCCCAGCAATAGGCTCCCACAATTTCTGGCACTCAAACAATTACTTCCGTCTCAAGAGATCCAATGTATCCATCTTCGACGATCTGGGAAACGGTGGTGGAGCCTTCAAAGAAAAAGAACTCCTCACCCTTTCTTGCTACGGCCGCTCTCCAGCGCCGATCAAAAACCTGCTCCAAGTAGCCAAGACACACTACCATCAAGGCCACAGTGCAAAAACTGTAATCAAACGACCCGCTCCAAAAGATGTACGAAGATTCGGAGCTAGAGGATTATGGCTTACAATTGCCGAAAGACCATGTCGTCCAATAAGAACAGTAGTATTAGACGATAAAAGAAAGATAGATGTTCTGAACGATATTAACGAGTACTTGAACCCAGCAACAGCACGCTGGTACGCAAATCGAGGAATACCATATCGAAGAGGTTACCTGTTCTACGGCCCGGCTGGCACAGGGAAAACGTCCCTGACCTATGCTTTAGCTGGAGTTTTCGGATTAGATATCCATGTTATTTCACTTCTTGAACCTACGTTGACGGAAGAAGATTTAGGCTTGCTTTTCATGCAATTACCAGCTCGTTGTATTGTTTTACTAGAGGATATCGATACGGCGGGATTAGTTAGAGATGAGGTTTCAGATGATAAGGAGGAGGAGGGGAAAGATGCAAGTGAGGTGGGTGGGAATGAGATGAATGTGGTCAATTTAACCAAGGTAATAAGGAAGGTTAATCAGATGAGTGGGACTATGGAGGAGAAAAAGGGGATATCTCTCTCAGGTTTGCTGAATATTATTGATGGTATGTTTTTCCTCCTCCATTTCATCCCTCCTTCCATTTCTTCCAACCATCTCCTAATTCCATCCATCACAATACAATACTACAATCCCTCCAAAAAAATGGACAAGAATAATCAAATATACTAATGAAAGAAAAAACAGGCGTAGCATCACACGAAGGCAGAGTCCTAGTAATGACAACCAACCACCCTGAAAAACTTGACGCAGCACTCATCCGTCCTGGAAGAGTAGATCATCAAGTCCCGTTTTGCAACGCAACACAAGTTCAAATCAAAGAACTGTTTGAAAGAATGTATTCTATCGATCCTATATCTAATTCTACTATCATCCCCTCCTCAAAATTTCAATCACAAACACAAAACCAATCAAATACAAATATCCTTCCTCCTTTAAAACTAAAAGGAGAAATTACACCACCACCAACACCCGTATTCCACCAAGAAAAAGAAAAAGAAAAAAATAACGAATCTCCTCCTTCCCTCTCGTTATCAGTCCTCGCAGAAAAATTCGCAAAGCGCATCCCGAATGATATGTTTAGTCCAGCTGAGATTCAAGGATTCCTTCTGACGAGGAAGAAGGATCCGAAGAAGGCAGTTGAGGAGATTGAGGGGTGGGTTGGGGAGATGATTGGGCAGAAGAGAGGGGGTGGGAAATTTAGAGTTGGTGCTAGTGGGATGAGCTAGGGAGAAGAAAGGGATATGGGATGGAAAATGAGAGGTTAGGGAGGGTTTTAGTGAGTAGATGGGAGGGTTGGGGAAATAGTGGTGGTAAGTGACTGGGGTTTAAGAGTTTCTTAGATTAGGAGGTAAAATACCGAGGTCGCGGCAAAAAGAATGGAGACTTCACTGCCAAAGGCGGTAAAATTAATAGGTTACTATGACTTAACTTTAAACAATCTAATCCTTTCTTCTATTAATTGAATCCTTATTTAAATCATACCATAAAATATTCACATAAAAACTAAGACAAGCATCCATCCAAATAAAATATATATCTAGGCACTCACTTCGTTCTAACAGAATTAATATACAGCCCCTCCTTATCATCTATCCCTGCCTAGCATACGCTTTTCAATATAAGTAAGCAAGAGCCACCTAACCCCATCCCATGTATGCTAAACAAATACTCCTCCGTCCAACCATTCAAAAGGTCCTAATAACACCCTCCCTCCAAAACGCCACCTCACCAATAAAAAGAAAATCTAAGAGAATAAATTTTTCCTTATCCCGTCCATCCTAAATCAAGGTTCTTTTTACAAATAAGCCATGAAAAGCGCATCACAACCCGCCAAATTATTCGGAGCCACCGCTTTCGCAATTAAATCAATAACCGTCTGACCCGCCGGCAGCGCCGCATTTCCTTCTGGGCTTTTCGCCAGACTCAAAGTTCGCTTCACGATGATCTCGCTATTTTGCTGTACTGTATCCCGCAGTTGCCCTTCTCCGAGAGTAGTCTGACGATGACTGCTTGTGAACCAATGGATCATTTCATCGCGGACGAATAGACTGAGTTGTTGTTCCAGTTCATATTCTGGCTCGATGAGGCAGCGTGCTATGGCCATGATAGCACATGCATAGATACCTTCCGTGGCAAGAGGTCCCATGAGTGTTTGAAGGTTGGGAGTGAGACGGAATGGAACAGGTTCGGGATTATGGAACCATGCCTTTCCTGCTGCCATGCATGACATGAGTTCAGATCCCCAGATATTGCCCGTGCCTCGGGCGATGTTGAGCTTATGGGGATATCTATTGTGCATGTGAAGAACATAAGTCATGAAAGTCAATGCCGCGAATTGGTACGAAAATTGTCTTCGGAACAACCAGAAGTCGGAGTATGCTGGATAAATCGCTGAAAAGTAGTCCAAGGCAATATCTTTGGACACCCATTTGTCCTTGATGGCGGTAAAGGTTTCCAATCTTGCGGACAAGGACTGCTCAGGGGCCCTCTGCTTTAAATTAGTCAAGGCCAACGCCAGATTATCAATACCACGTACCTTAGCTTCAACCAGTGATCTCATCTTATCCATAGTGAACAGAACTGGCTCATCCTTGGACATGCCATTTCTTCTACAATGATCCTCGTATATACCTTGCAAAGAGATATAAGTTGGGTCATCTTGAACCATCCTAATATGTGGAGCAAGAGGCACCATGAGCGGAAGGTGAAAGTTCAAATTGCGACGGCGACTCTCTTTTCGTTTGCTTAGGCTGCCATTGAAGTGCCTGAATAATTGCAGGATTCGTTCTTCGCGTCTGCAATGTCGAGCTGCAGGATGTTGAATGGCGAATGGGTGAACACTACCGTCGTGCCCACGAATCTTCAACCTTCTATGGCATACACCAATCGAACGAACAAGGTCCACAGTTGGCAGGAATCTTTCAATGCGAATGAAATCCTGATTCTTATCCTTGTGTTGCAGGTATTGTCCTGGCACCTCTACTTCATCGAATTTTTGGAACCGGAATTCGCTCAAGTGATGACTGTATTGCTCAAGATAGGTGAATGACTTCCTTCTGTCCAACTTGGCTTCAAACTTATCACGCCATTTTCGTAGCTTGTGGATGTACTCGTGCATCGTGGGTTTCTTGCTGACAAAGTCTTCTTCGAAAGACGTTCGTATATGGGCTGGAAGAATGGTCTCGGCAAATCTTGTGATATTTGCCTCGGTTGCTACTGGAAGTTTGGCGTCTTGTGCATAAGAAGCAGGAGCACGGCCGACGTAGGACAAGGCATCATTAAGAAGAGCCGTTATTAAACGGTAAGCATCTTCATCTGGCGGACATTTGAAGTGTTTCTGAATCTGATCGACCATGGACTCCATGGAAAGAGCGAGCAAGGGAAAGGCAGTCTTAAGTGTAGAAAGAATTTGCTCGGTGTGCTCCCAGGATGGTATTTTCTGGGGTCCAGGAGTTTGCACGGCAGTACCGTTTGGTGCGTGATCAGCTGGTTGGTCTTCCGTCTTAACGTTGGCGCTATCTGGATTTGCAGTTGCTGGTCGAGATTCAGCACGCGCAGAAGATGGAGTTTCTTGACGTTGTACACTTGGAGATCCGTTTGTCTTTGGTGTTGCGTGCTGCATTCGAGCCATCTCCTGCTTCTTCTTCCTATCCTCCTGGTTCTTCTTCATGGCGAGCATGTCTTCTCGATTGGTCCTTAACTGGAAGTAAAGTGCTTGAGGATACATTTTGGCAATCTTCGCGAGTAGAACATGAGCTTTTGGCGCTTCTTTGTGATTAAGACCGGTCAGAAGCTGAGGAATGAAAGTGATCCAGTACCACACGGGGGTATCACCCTTGTAATCGTCAAATTGTGCACCAAGTGTTCCTTCGGCATCATCAAGACTCAAAAGCCAGAGTATTCGAGTGAGGAGCTTCCTGGATTTGGCATTTTTGAACAATCCTGCGGCCTCGAGATAACAGCTGAGAGCATTCTTGGCAAAAGTGTAATTCCCAGGGTTTTCTTTGAAAAGGCGATCATTGTAGTATCCCCATTCAGCCCATGCCTTTGGAAGCTTGATGTCGAAAAATAGGGCCATACCATATGCTTCAGCAGCGTCATCTCGGTGCCCAAGCTTCTCCAGGAACATTCCCTTCAGAGTGTAAAATTCAGCTTTCTGGCCGGGCCCGAAGTAGTTGAGATTAGTGTTATTGATGACGTCCAAACCACTATTGAGCTCGTTGGGGTTCTGGTAATGGCATTTGGCTTGTTCTCTCAATTTCAGGAAGGCTTCTTGGATCTCAATATTGGGCAGGGTATAAATCCGACTCAGTTGGCTGATACACACCTCTGGTAGCTGATGTTTTCGAGCTACATGAGCGAAGCGGTTGATGATCCATGCAGTCTCGTGATAACCGCGGTATGCAAAAGACGAGCCGTTTGCATTCTGGCCTTGTTGTGGAAGAAGACTAAGATATGTGGTATTGATGAGAGTAAAGATGTGTTGTCTCCAGGTCACCAAATCCTGCCAAGCCGTGATATCGTCCCAGACATTGGGCAATCTATCACGCCATGTTCCCAGAAGAAGTTTGAGTTCACCAGACTTGACATCGAGATTGTTCTGGTTGGTCTGCGCAAGACTTTGACAAATGACGCTAGCATCGTGCAACTCTACAAGCTGTTGGAAGTTTTGTAGAAGAGGGACGTGTGCATTGGTAATTCTTGTTGGGAGCTGATGCCATTTGCGGATTGAAAGCTGGATTGCCTCATCACAGCACTTGCTGAACTCTGCTTGAGTCTCGGTCTTATTGTGCAATTTCAGCAAAGACATGAAAGCCTGGAAAAATTGCCTTCTGGGCGTTGGTGCATCCATGACACCTTTGATCAAGACATCGAGCTGATCACGATTCTCGGCTGTAGCCCACATGTCGATTGATTTCCAGGCACCTTCCAGGAGAAGATCCGTGAAATTTTCGTGCTTTGCGAACTCCTGTAAGATTTCCCACTGCTGAAGCTTCGTTGCACAAATGACCCAGTGGTCTTCCCAGAGCATGTACTCTGCTTGCGAGAAGGGGAGTGCGCCAGTCCTGGCTTTGACTTGAGCTTGTTCGTACATATGCTGAGCTTTGTCCCACATTCCATTCTGTTCATACGATAAGGCAGCATTGGTTTCAACATACAAGCATCTGCGGCGCCATGTACCATAAAACAAATCTTCTTCATTTAAGGAGGAGTAGAGCTCAACCAGAGCGTCGAGATTGCTTTCTCGGACCAAGCTGCTGTCCATTTCAGGTTCTAGTGCAGCCTTTTCGAGCTGAACAAGGGCCGTATACCAAGCATCGTAGGTCTTTGCTTCGAACTTCATAACGTGAGGTGGGATTTTACAAGCAGGCCATGATCGAGCGGCGCCTTGAAGGAGGGATTGAATGACATTGGGTCTCTTATCAATTTGTCGGGAGTGATAGTCCTTGGTTAGTAAAGAAACCATTCCCCTCTCTAGGTCACTGAGCTCATCCTTTGGTGTAGCAGACCAATACATGGGAAATAGCCTCACCCAAAGTTCATGGGCCACATTTGGATCAGTATGCTGTAACTGAATAAGAGGTTCCAGAACATCACGCACTTTCAAGTCGCCAAGCTCACCCATGAACCGTCGATGAGCAAGAAGAAGAGCCTCATATTTATTGTCGACCATTTGATTCGGCGTTCTTTTGTCATTCGAGTACGTTTCAAAGAGTGGTGAAATGGGTGTGACCTTAAAGTCTTCGACATGAAGTTGAATCGAGCTGTTCATATCAACCGCTCCAAGAAGAAGCTGAGAGGCTTGGGCGAGCCAATATGAATCGGCCAGAGTATCCCAGTTCTGGGCAATGATAACATAGGCTAGCCGAGCACTTGCAGTTTTGGATTGGCTCTTATCAAAGATTGTCATAAATCGATTGCGCATATCCACATCCTGTGCTCTTGTGCCGATCAAGAAGGCGTGTTCCATTCGCACAGTAAGCTCAGTGCGTGTAATTTTAGGATCTTCGTAAATGCGGATGACAAGCTCCAAGAATTTCATCAACAGTGTTTGATCGGCTCTATTCTCAAAGGTCAGCATCTTATGGAGAACAGCCGTCTTCTCCTTGAGTGTTGGCCAAGATCCTTCAGATTTGAAAACCCATGTTTCAACCATATCGAGGATTTTGAGACACAAAGGATTGCTTAAGGACTTTTCAACTAATGTTGCAAGGACACTGAGGAACGGGCGTCGATTGTCACCGAGGACATCCATTCGCATTGAGATCACATCGATCGCCTTGAGCATGAGACCAGTCTGAACTTCAAGATCGTATGGACTCATGATCCCAGCGGCTTCGGCGTCACCAGGTCGGAGGGGGCCAAGCATTCCGGCCTGGGCGGTAATCGCATTGTAGTGTGCGACGTGCTCTCGAGCAAGCTTGGCTTGTAAAGCTTTCATGACAAGAGGGATGTGCTGGTCCATTTCAGAAGGCTTCCGCTGTCCCAAAGTCCAGAGAATATTAATACCAGAGACGTAGTTATTGGCGGATAACGTCTCATTAGCAATCGTCGACAAGAAAGTTATTATCTCTGACGTAGAAGCCTCGGTCTCCCCTTCAGCATCAGCATCTTCCATTGCTACGTCGTCAGGGACTGCGTCAAGAATGCATTTGAGAAGTGGCTTCAATATCCTTCCATCGTCGGTCGCTTCATCAGCACCGTGGAGACATTCTTGAATTTCGGGATTGTCAGACTTCAATGACTTCTCGAGAATATGTTGTAGCGCAGGCATGTTCTGAAGGATCCACACATTTGGCTTGACGTTGAGAATTATGCGGAGAATTTGAAGAGTATTGACCATGTTTGTAAGGAATTTGTACTTTTCCTCTGGCTTCTCCTTCTCTGAATGCTCACTTGCGAGCGCAGCAACAGTTTTTTCGCTTGCTAGGACGTTCCCCATCACATTTGGAAAGAGATCGACCATCGACTCGCTCCAGTAATATTGTTGAAGAAGATTATATAGAAGCGACATGGCTTTCTTGCACATTTCTGCAGAAGGTGGTGGTGCTTGAGGTGCGTGGTTTGCCGCAGGATCTCTCGCTCGGGCTGATGGCAGCGGGAAACGCTCACCGAGGGATACAATGAATTCGACAAGATACTTGATCATCTTCTGCTTGTGGACTTCAGGCACCTCATACTCTACTCTGGGGGGCCCTAGTTTCGATGGAGATGGGGAAGAAGTCTCGTTCAAACTCTCCAGCTTCCGTTTCTTTGTATTGGGCGACTCCGAAAAGGCGCGAGTTGGATAAGCGTCTTTGCCCTCGACACGCTTCTGCTCCCATTGCCAAATCAGCGTTAACAGGTGCAGCACTAATTTCTTGCTGTCACTTGAAGGATTTGGAGGCATGGCAATCTTTCGCAAGGAGGTGATGATAAGAACGATAAATTTATCTCTCGACTCATAAAACAAATCCGCGTGTTTCACCAAAAAGTGGAAGATGCTCGTCATCTGCTGCACATTTTGGCCATCTTCCGACAGGAAGCGGCGAGGGCCAACTGCCCAGATAGGGTTTCGGTCGCCTGGGGAAGCATTGAAGCGCTTTGGTAAAACGGGGGCGATCAGCTCCAAGGCCTGCGTCACGAGAGCTCTTCCTTCGTTCTGGTTTGTTTTGAGAAGTGCGAAATAGACTTGCTGGACAATCTTTGCTGGGGTCTCGTAATGAGCAATGAAGTAGCCAATGACAACATATGCTGCATGTTTGTTGATCACATCTTCTAGTCGTATGTAAGTCCAGCCAAACTTGATGATATCCTTCCTGGCATCTTGGAGGATTGAGTGATGATATTTCACAAGCATGGCTGTCAATTGAAGTACCTCCATACGAGTATGGTCGATACCAGGCTGTGTCAAATCATCGCTAGCATCGCCAAGACCGACTTTCCAAACCTTTGCATGGATCGATTCAATGATAGACTTGTCTAGTAGTCGCGGGCCTCTCGCGGGAGATGGATGCTGGGAGGCACGCATGACTTCCATGGCGAGAATGGGATTAACAAGATAATGCAACAGGAAAGTCTTAGTTTTCTGAGTCGCGCTCCTTCCAGCGTAGACTTCCAAGCATCGGGTGACAACGCTCTTCCAATGATCAATAGAATCAGAGCAGATGATGGTCGTGTAGATGTGATCGAAGAGGGCTTGGCAGGGCTTAAATTCCTCTGAGGTGACCGACTCAATGAGAGCGAAGAGTGTATCCATGTCACGAGGATGATGCTCGAGAAATTTGGTGAAGATGAACATTAGCTGTTCCCCAGCCTGTTCGGCGGGGAGACGGAGAGTTGGGTGTAAGGTATTCGTGCGAAGGTGTAACTCCAAATTCTTGCCAACAAGCTTAAACCAAGTCAAGTTCTCTTTTTTCTCCATCCACTCTTTTGCTTTCTCCGTTTTATCATATTTGCAAATTGAGTGCATGATATTGATTGCATTAATGATCGCAGCATAGCGGGTTTCCTTGTTCTCCGAGCCCATGTCACCAGAGCTCTTTATCAAAGATTCCACGTTGGCAACGACCGTGTTTCGCAGAGGCTGACTTCCAGGGTCCTCGAGAACTTGGGCTAAGAATCGTCCATACTTCTGCTCTTCAATCTTGCTGAGAAGGAAAGTCCACACCTCTTGGGGATATTTGTTGAGGTACTTGTAGAGAGGCGCTCTGAATGGGCTATATCTCGTCCGACGAAGCTTCTCCTCCAAGTCCATGAATGTGTCGATGAGCCTTTCCTTGAACATTTCTGCTGCTGGTGGAAGTAAACGGAAGATGTTGAAAACAGCAGTGATTATCTTAATTGTTTCATTCTGCTCGATGAGACTGAAGGAGATCCGCTGGAATACAGCTGGGTCAGCAAGATACTTGATATGGTCGAGCAGCCTGGCACCGATTTCAGTCTTGAAATAGGTGGTCAGAAGCTGCAAGAGTCGAGCAAGACCATCGAGACCATGAACACTCAACCGTCGCGGGTCCTGGAGATTGGCCAAGACAGGGCGAAGACCATTTTGAAGGACATCCTTGGGCAATTTTGTGTTTTGGCTGAGCACGACCCTCAGAGCCTCGGCTGTTGCTTCGATCGTCTGCTTCGAGTCTGAGTACAAGCATTTGAAAAAGACAGTTACAATTTTGATACGAGTCGGATTGACTGCTCCTTTTTGAAATTCGTCAAATCCCATTGCCATCGTCAGCATTTTGATACAGGCGACCCTGAGATTAATGATTGATTCATGTGTGCGATGCTCTGTTGGCTTGCCTGCAAGGTTTTCATCCTGAGCATCAGCCAGCGCCAGAGATTCCATCAACAGTCGATTAAGATGATCATCGAAGCTCACAAAATCAGATTTAAGGCCCATATAGTATGTTACTGCATCTATAAAGCCAATCTGAGTGCTAAATGGCAATGCGCGTAAAGGTTTGGCATAGATGGGTTGGAGACAACGGTCTTTGCTAGGCTCAAGCAGTTCCCAGATTTCTACACCTACCCCTTTCGAGATTATTTCGAGAGATCGCTTGGTGGTATCGCGAACGTGGTGATTCATGTGAGAAAGCTCGGTGCTTAGAATACCACACAGTTGGTAAAGCTTTGATGGCCTTTGTTGTTGAGTAGGATGGCCGGGAATCTGAGGTGGTTGAGGTGGCAGTTTCAGGTCCTCTTTGTTGGCATTCTTGGTGACTCGATGCAGCAGTAGAGCCAGGGTATCTTGTGCACCAGAACGAGTTTTTGCTGGCAGATCTTGAGGCATGTCCTTGATAACGTACATCAGTGCTCTCACAAAATCTATCTGACGGTCCAGGACCCAGGCATCACCCATGTTAATCTTGGTGATCATGAAGTTGATGCCAAGACTACCGCCAGCCTTCGTAAACCATTCTTCTTCATAGCAGCTGTGGCAGAAGAGATTGCTCAAGTGTGTGAAAAAGTTGAGTTTGTAGATCTCATCCTGAGAGCCGAAGATTGTGGCTGTGGTATCATAAACTTCTTGGATCGCAGCTTGGGCAGCTTCACGAACCGCGGGAGTGTCAGATGACAGGCAATCAACTATTGCATCACCAAGTATCCTGCTATCGATAAATAGAGCTCCTTCTCCAGCCATGACGTTGAATGGAAGGGTTTTATGCTTCATCTCTGCAAGAGCCCTGCCAACCTCAATGAAGGTCATATGCTTGCATACATTCATAAGCAATGCGGTGGCTTCAGCAGTGAACTCCGGCAGCGAAACGGCGAACATGACTGCTTTGAGTAATTTCTTGAGCATTTGATCTTGCCCGTCCTTCTTAGCAACGGATCGCTTTTCATCAGCTGAATCGAGAGAGGAAAGATCGGTATCGCACTTTCTTGCAAGCAAGTCCTGAGCCTGGAGGCGTACTAAGCGACCGAAATCATCGGGAATATTATCAACACCAAGCCGAAGCTTCAGCTGCGTTTTAATTAAATGTAGAGCTTGCTTCTTGTAATAGAGATCTGACTTCTTAGCTGCGCCTTTAGGAACCTCCCACAATTTCCCAATTGCGAGGTCAATACCAATCTCCGCAGGGAACGGCTTATCCTTCTTTGATCCGATAAGCTTGAGATCAAAGCTGGTGATATCATCCGAAAATTGCTGAAACGTCAGTGGGGGAGCACCAGTCATGAACTTCCTGTTTCTCCCACCAAGCTTTCCCAATATTCTCATGGTCGTGTGGGCATGGAAGTGACTATAAGGAGCTGGCCGCAGATGGTCAAATAGTGCAGTCATCAGTTCGTCAATGACGGGAGCCATGATAGGATCCAGGTAATCGGCAGTGAGATTGTCAACGCAGAGCTCTAATGTTCGAAGACCTTGTCCGACAAGATCGGATCCGGCTCGAAGTGCAACAACCAGGGGTCGCATCAAGTAGCTAAGATGAGGGAGTAGATTGCTCAATCTAGCCGGGACTGTGAGGCACAATTCGACGTACAGATCACGGTCGGCGGGCTTCCTGGCAGCTAGTAACAGATTGTTCAAAACTTCCAAAAGCATTTCAAGAAGAGGTAGGATTTGTTTGTAGAGGTGTTCAAACTTTCCACCACCAATACTTCGGAAGAGTGATCTTAAGAGGAGAAAGTAATTCATAGGCTCCTCGGCCGTCGTAGATAGCTCAATAGATTTGGTGACGATGTCAAGGACGTGTGGCAATAATACCTGTTCGTTTTGATTGGAGAAAAGGGTCACCGCCATGAAGGCTAATTTGAACAAACGAAGCAAAATCGAAGACTTCTTGACATCTGCAGTTCCGACTTGATCAATACGATCCATCAGAAATCGTAAAAGCATACCAGCAAAGCTTGGTGAAGTTGCTTCCGAAGCAAGAAAGAATTGTGGAACGTGAAGGAGGGCCGTGTGTTCAAAAATCATGTCGTAAAGTTTGGGTATCTCCTCATGAAATACTTCGTGAAATGTAGCCGGATCGATACAGTGGAAAACGGTGGCGAATGTTTCCAGTAAATCTTTCTCCTCCTTGCTACTAGAAATCATGTAGTGATTTGCCATGAACTCGACAGGAGAAGTGTACTGAGATTCCGTGGCAGGCTTCTCAATCTCGTAGTATCTGAACACGTAGGAGCCCTCGCGGAATAGCTTGATAATTACTTGCACCTCTTCCGCGGTGAAACCATAAGAAACTTCCTGCCAATGAGCTGGAGCATTTGACAAATCCATGGGGGTTTGGATATTGCAGGCTTTTAGCTGGAAGAACGTGTTCTTCAAGCCATTCATGAGATTTTTGAATAAGAATTTGTTGTCCGCTACAGGATCAGCCTTTCGGTCTTGCGGATTGGACGTCTTAATGGGCATGGCAGTGAAAATGTCGATTTCATCCCAGTCCGGAAGATGATCTTTATTATAGAGATAGTTATCGGGAGTTGCATCTATTGGCTGATGGGCATAGAGCTTAGAAAGCTTCACTGCATTTGGGTATTGTCGATTCATTGCCGCAAATTTGTCTCCAATCGCATTCAGGATCATGATCAAGTAATGTCTAGCATCATGCTTATCCTTTATCTTCGCGATACACTCCGCCATATTAAGCAATAGTTTTGCGCTCATAGTCTGGAAGCTTGTACCGGGGTAGCTGTCCTGCAGGTTCTTGGTATACACTTCGACCGTTTTCCGTATCTGGTGAGGCTCCAACGAATCCCGGACATGGTGGATGAGATCAGCGAGCATACTATATGCAAGTGGCCTCATGGTCTCATAGACAGTCAATCCATCTCCGATCAAAGTCCGCTCGTCCAAAAGTTCGTCGATTTTGGGGAGAAATATTTTGCGGAAATTAAAATTTATTATGTGTCGTATGGCTACTAGGAGCTCTTTTCTCGCGCCAGATTTTTCCCGAGGGCAGTCTTGCAGCAGCCTTACAACAATCGCAGGCAAGGTGGGAAGAAAGTCTTGAAGTTGCTGAGAGTAGACTCTGAGTAAGTATGCCAGAAAACTCATTGTTTTAACTTGAGCTGTGATGAACTCCCCAAAAGCAACCCTATTTCGAATGTTCGGGCTGATCCCCGTAAAGACAGTTCCCTTTGCTGCAGCATCAAGATGGGCTTGCTCTTGTGGTTTTGCCTGAAGTAGCAGAACATTCTTAATTAGAGGCACAAAGAGCTTGACATTAGCCGCAACTGTATTCCGATAAACCTGGAAAATGGAGACCACGATGATGGGGCATTCTGCCAGGACCTTAAACGACTGCATGCCTTTAAGTAGTGGTCGAGTCTGTTGCTGCGGATCTGCTCCAAGATCTGACACTGAAGCTACCGGCGAACCCGGCCTGGGAGAGTTCTGGAAGTTCTGGGAGCCACCATTTGGGGTCGAGGGAACATTGGGACTATCGAGTTGGTCCCGCACCACTGTTTCCATCTGGTCGAATAGGTCTTGAATGAGTGACAAGAATGGTTGTACCTGCTCCGCGAGCGGTTTTGTTTGATGGCGCATGATATCCATTATAATCTTCACACATAGTGAAGCATTTTCCTCATTGTCAGTTCTCACCATATTCATCAAGAGAACTACCACTTCCTCGGCGTATGGTTCGAAAGACTCGGGAGGATTCGTGGGTAAACGGTGGAGGATCTCGAGGACGCAGTTCCGCAATTTCTAAGGCTTATCAGCCATGTACTTGGTCTGGGGGGAATTGCCTACCTGCTCTGGAGAGGTGCTCACGAACACCGGAGAGCCTTTCAGACAATTAATGAAGGCAGGGACAAACTTCTTCAAGAATCCGGTATAAAACTGCGGCGCAAGGTAATGCTCCAGGTTGTCCCGCAGCTGTGAAGCTGCTTCAACCTTGGGCCTAACATCTACAAATCAATTCAGTACGATGCCCACTAGGCCGGGCGTACTTGGGGAAGGGCGTCTACCTGCGTCTCCAGAACTCAATCTCTGGTAGACTATATCAATATTCAAAGACATGGCTGCGGCATTCGCAATGGCGCAAGCCGTCAAGGAGAGCCCGGCATTCGACTACTACCTCTGCAAGGGCGAGAGGCTCGATTCCGGTTCAAGTGGGAGCTGGTGGGTGATGTGCGTGGGATTTTGCAGGTACTGCGGCTCCGAAAGGAAGTTGCTGATAAAGTCGAGTTTGTTGTGTCCGAGGTCAATCGACAACTGCGGGAGACTTGAACGGCGTTGAGAGGAAGAAAAATAGCCGTGTGGTGGAGGATTGGGCGCGGTGGGTTTGCGAGGCAGAGGGCTCTTGTTGGAGGAGACGAGACGAGGCTCGCGCATTCGTGAATTTCGATACTGACGTGGGAACAGCAAAGTATTGGGAAGCTGCGGTTGGTGGCAGGGACGCTTGTCGCAAAATGCGGTGCAGCGCCGTATATCTTCGAGCTGGCGGCACAGACTGAGGTCAAGGACTAGAATGCTGCGGATTCAAGCTTAAAGATACGCCCCATCATCAACCTTAGTCGCTGCATATCTTTTATTCTGCTCAATCCTGCCGGCATTCCATGAAAATATCGGCTTCTTACACCAGATATCTTGGTCGAGGGTTATAGTCACGTGCCGAATAATAGTCCCTGTCCATTCCTCTCCCAGGATCTGATTAAGACCGTTTCAACTTTGTTCAAACCTCAGTGTAGGCTCTAGGTTTTCTCGAATGCTCGAACGGTGAGACTTGAAGCTTGTTGCTTTATATTGTGTAGAGTATACGACGAGGGAGAAACTGCACTTCCTGATCAAGCGCGCTGGGAGTAATGGGCAGCCGTATCTAGCTCGGTCACTGCAACCAATGGTATTCCTCGTTGACCAGCTGCGAACCGGGGTGTTGACTAAGAGAGACGTCCTCTCCAACAGTGCCCAGTGCTCAGTAACTTCTATCCAGCCAGTCTCTCTCCCTGACGAACGTCACTCCAAGATTGATGGTAGTATCTTGTATATGGCAAGACTTCTGCCCTTTCTATCATGTTTTCTTTGGTTGCTGCACTCACTCTTCCTTCTTTAGTCAAAGCCCCAAGCCTCTTCACACAAAATTATCCAACAAGACGTCTTGAGCCATGTTACAATTTAATTGATTGTATAACAATGGTAACCAAACAGAATATATGGATTAAGTACTTCCTCTCTTTCACCTTTTTTTAAATTTTGAAAGACTCAATCAATTGGCTGGCAATTCCCCAGCTGAGCCCCCGTCTATTGCTTTGTGTCAAGAAAATTCCCGTGAGCATCTGACATCTATTCGAGGATAGCTAGATGACGCCTAAGGAAAGCCGTAGAATGCTCTTACTACATCTGCTCTTCTGTCGCAAAGTATGAATTTCTCAGTGTAGAAACACCGCTCGCGTTCTTTCTTCATTTCCTTTCCGAGCTCCTCGGCTCTTTCCTCTATTTTCCCCTAAGCCCACCCCTCCCCATTTTCACATTTCCATCTTCTTCAACCACACATCCCTTTCAACAAGAAACGCCAGTTCTTTCTATTCTCACTGTTTTCGAACCTCACTATCGATTCTTAATTACAAAAAGGTGTGGAAGTGTTCGACTTTCGACACATATCCAAACTTTATCGCAAAAAGCTGTTCTTCTTCACACATAGCAATGTCTCTACCAAACCAAAGAAATCGGCTCTCCCTCTTGCTCAACTCTCTGGGCTTCGACTCAGGTTCACCTTGCTCCGAATCCGAGGAGGTCGTCATCTGTGGAACAACACCCAATGAACAACCACCCGTCTCAATTATATTACCAGTAAACACAGAAGTTGCACCCTCCAAAGTAGAAAGCATATCTGCAGATCGTCAGTCGAGAGACGAAATAAGGATGGAAACCACACAGATAGAATATGCTTCCGATTCCGCATCCGGGTATTCGTCAAACGACAAGAGTTCTACCAGAGCAACATCCTTTGCAACAATATCAGGGAACATTGATAGTGCGGATAGTATGGTCAGAAGTGCATCACCCCTTGGTGACTCCTTATGGGGTATCATCCCGGATGATGTTGATCCAACCAAGTTCATGGCTAAGATACCAAGTTCAAGCTGGGAAGCATGTCCACCTCATCCTCTCAAAGAATGTGCCGTATGCCATGAAGATGTCCCAATCGCTCTTTTCACCCCAGCTTCAAAGCAATGCCTTCACGATCCTTCAGTTTGTTCTCTATGTCTCAAATCCTGGATCAACTCATTATCCCCATGGATGAATTTTCAATGCCCAGCTTGCTTCAAGAATCTCACCCCAGATGAAATTGAAGCTTTAGCCACACCAGAAGCCTCAGAACGGTTCGTCTCCCCCAATCTTCCTTCCTAGTCTAAAATTAACAAATGATCTTAGTTATCACGTTCACAAAATGTTCGAAGCTCTAGGAACAATGGAAAACTTCATCTGGTGCAGCAGATGTGAAAGTGGTCAATTCCACCATAGCAAATACCCAATCATGGCCTGTCACAGCTGTTCTGCAAAAACATGCACTCGTCATAAAGTACCTTGGCATTCCGGTCTTACATGTAATCAATATGATCATCGACAAAAGCATCCCACTCAATGGAAACTCTTCGGTTGGGCATTTCCACGATTTTCCGAAGCCGAGATATGTCCAGAGATATCCTTATTGCCTGTTCAACGGCAATGTTTAAATTCCCAAAGGTCTCGGAATCGACCATCACGAAATCCTTCCTTATCCGTCCGGGAAATCATACAAGAACGACTACGGAATAGACGTCTTGCAAATCCGTTTCGGAGAAGAGAGATGAGGAGAGTTGAAGAGGTGAGTAGAAGACAATTGGATGAACAACAGGCTTCGGAAAGATATATTAGGAAGTTTTGTCTGAAGTGTTCGAATAAGAATTGTAAGATGGTTTTTGAGCATGGTGGGGAGAATAGGAAGATGGTGAAATGTCCAAAGTGTGGTTTGTCAGGGGAGAAAATTGGAGAATGAGGGTTTTGGTGATAAATTTGAAGGGAGGGGAAATTTGTGTCTTGGAATTATTTTTACGGTGAGAGGTTCCTCACCTCAGCGGGTTTTTATTTTTGTTTTTTGTTTTGTTGGGGGCTTCTGTGAATGTAATTTTTGTATTCATTAATTGAAAGCGATAAATTTGACGTCTTCTAGTCATGGGGTCTCAACGATTAAATATATCCCGTTGGACATTGTGTGGCATCGTAAATCTTTGTTCAAGGATTCTCGGAATACTCTTCATAGCGGTGATAATTATCATGTCAGTGCAAGTTCAGTACATCTCAGAGGGGAATGCTAGCGTTCCAAAAATGCATTTGCTATAGCTGTGTTAAATATTCCTAGATTGGATTTAGAATTCATACGCTAAAGTTTTTAGGTTCATCTTAATAAATACTCTGCATAGAGAGCGAAAAGAAAGAACAGGGTGGCTTTTATCAAATAGAGTTTCCAAAATCCATTTGTTAATAGGTTAATTTTTTATATCCTCTTAAGCATCGAAAGTTCTCTGCTAACATAATTTTGAAGAGATTATAGGGTCATTAAATTTTCTATTTCAAAAACATACTAAGTTCATTCGCGAGGAGGCTGAGAGATTAGTATAACTTCTTAATAGGTTAAACTTATTAATAAGTTGTCTAATATTTATAAGGGCGAATAAGATTTTCTAGTTTTAGGTATGAGTTATAATTTATCTTGGAAGCTTTAGATTAAGTTATTAATCTTGGGGGGCCTCGTGCCACTCGCTATCTAGCGATGTTAGGCGGCCAGGGGACAATAGAGAGATATAGCTAGGATAAAGTAAAGGCCTCTATAAAGCGAGATTTAGCGCTTCAGAAGACTTATAACTATACCTTCTAAGTTTTTATATGGTAAGATAATATTTCTTAACTATTTAATTAACTGTAGCATTTCTAATTAGCTGTATTCTCTATGTATCATGAACCTCCTTGACGAATTCATGCGTATATTCACTAATATACGCTGAATTCATGAATTCAACAAACTTCCCAATTTGTTGCAACATGTCAACACAAATCTTTTCAAATCAGAGCTTCAATACCCAAGCCAAATTTGGTTTCCTCGCACCACCTTTGTTTTCCGGCCATTCTATAAATCCAGCTTCCTCCTCACACACTTCAAATTCCCAACCATCTTTGATTAAACCTGCAACCACATTTCTACTTGGACTGTTGTCGACTATTACTCTAATGATAACATTCTTCACTCCTCCCTCCGATTTAGCCCACTTAAGGAGAGAAGTAGCCGCAGCTCGCATCATGCCATAACCTCGACACTAAGGTTTGTAGGTGAGTTAAAAACGCTACAAAATAGAAGAAAACAATATCTTAATCCATTGGAATTATAATTCGGGAATATGCTGGAAAATAATATCTCACCTGAGGATCCAACCAATATCCAATCTCAAACCATTCCTCCTCTTCATGTCCCTTCCTCTTATATCTCCTCAAACCAACTGAACCCCTTAATATACCGCTTTCCACATCACCCTCCCTTATAACTTGTAATGGTAGAACATCCGAGTTTGGTCCTGCATTCATTTGACTATTTACCCACTGTTCTGCATGAGATAATGTATATGGATATGGTGGTGCTACGAGATATGGCCAAACGAGGGGATGATTGAGAATTGATGGAGTGGTTTGAATGTCTTGGGTTCGGTAACTCGTTATGTTGATTGGTTTCGGGTAGTTCGGGAGAGGCACAGGGATTGCTCTTGTGGTACTAGGGGCTAGGGGATCTAGGGAAGCCATTTTGAGTTATTTCGGATTGATTGCAAGAATCACAGAGCTTTCGATTACTTAAAGGCGATAGGCGAGTTCTTATATGTCTTGAACTCTGAGAGTTTCGAAATTGGAAGGTAGTCTTACTGTAATCTTACTGAATCTTACTGTAATCTTACACCGAGCATCGGAGTCAAGAGAATGACTCATCCGGAGAGTCCTCATCATGTGATCGGTATACGACCATCCCTACCTTATGATTCGTTAAATAGTTAAATGATAACCCTAAATCATGTTGGTGTAGGGCTTTATGGTAGATGGTAATAAGATTAGCGAAAATGAAGGTGCGGCCCGACTTTGTAGTCGAAGCGAGAATGTGCGTAGCTAGAGAAAGGTTTAATTTAAGTGCAAGCTCTTAGGGAAATATTCGAGGCTGGAGAATGC
Organism: Neobulgaria alba; assembly: GCA_003988965.1. Taxonomy (NCBI): domain Eukaryota; kingdom Fungi; phylum Ascomycota; class Leotiomycetes; order Helotiales; family Gelatinodiscaceae; genus Neobulgaria; species Neobulgaria alba. The sequence goes on from QYAM01000018.1 coordinate 407,931, forward strand.
TTTCAGCCATGTCTGTGAGCCTGGTAAGAAGAGATCTGGGGAGTTTGGGAAGTTTTCAAAGTCAACGAGTGGAGAGTTATTCTTTCACCAAAACTCTTAGTTAACTTACTGATAATGAAACTCTACCGTGGTATATCAAACTCTTTATTTAGAGAAATTAATTTTTTTATCAGGGGTAGTAATAGATTAGTTAGTACGTCTGTCGCCAGAGATCTTGTTTTTGTTTCCTCGCCGGTGCTAAAAGTCCTGAAGGTTTGGTAATTAGGAAAAGAGTATATATCGAGTATAGCCGAGATTTCTGTCAAAAAGAAACTCGAAATTTGAATTATCACCAAACTGTCGATGGGCATGAGGTAACTTAACCCAGACTTTGTTCTTGTTTCCTTAGACTAATATGCATTTCTAACCGTGACTTTCCACATTAGTTTCCTTATATTTCCAATATGAAAGAGTTTCTTTGAGCTAAAGCTCAACTTCTTGAACTAACTAATCAAGATTCTAAATGAGGCGTGCGTATCTATCAAGGAATTTCAATTTGCATTTCTCTTTTCTTATGAAGGCTTATTATAGAACGCCTTGTACTCGACATATGCGCTTGTAACTTTATCAGGGGAGTTGGATATAGGATGGTTGGCCAACAGCCGAGGTTGAAGTACTAAGATTGATCGTCAGGTCTAGGGCCATACCAGCCTCGATAGCAGGAGGGCGCACTTGGATCCCTACTGTAAATATATATTAGAATAGAACTTCGTCTATAGTAAATTCGCTTCTTGTAGTCATAGTAGTTCTTGCACTTAAAAGGGGTGGCGGGGAAAGATGGAAAGAATTCTGACCAAGTATACCAATAACCACTAGGTGTCTAGCACAATTAGGTTTGGAAACGGGATCATACCTGGATCATCCCTCACGTACACACAGACATTGGTTGATCTCTTATAAATAGCCGCTCCAACTATGTTCAGAGCTTTTGTTATAGTTGAACTAGGAGTAAGATATGCATGAATCATGAGAGGAAGAAGTGGGAGAGAAATAGCGTATCTAAGAAAATAGTGCTTCTGCATTTAGCCGGAAAAATGCAGGTTACGTGTAAAGATTTTTGAAGTGTTTTCTCCTCTGAGTTCCTAATATTTCCACACACTTGTCAATGAGATAAGAGTAGTGTAGAACATGCGAATTCTACCTCATAGGTCGATCTTTTATTTTTGTCATGAGGTTTATGCTTGAAGGGTGAGAGTGACTTAATAGGTATAGATAAATAAGCGATGTGGCCATCCTCAAGCTGAAAACCATCGCGAGAAACCCACCAAAGTCTACAGATTCAAAGACAGAAGGGAAAGTTCCACCTTCTGACTCGCGGTATTAGAAAGCATGTAGTTTGCTGAGCTACCATTCAGCCTTATTGAACTACAGGCATCTTGAATGATGCTAGTTGATAGATAAAAATAAATATAGGATAGCGAGTCAACATAATATATTAATTGGAATATAGATCTAGATCTTCTTACTTGACAAAGTTAAGGCAATCTCAATGCTACTTTGATTCTAGATATCACGTGTTAATTGTGACAAAGGTCAATTCAAGAGCTAGAAGGATTTAAAGCATAATCATTACTATTCCCAAGACTTCCCGCTTTAGCCGGGAAAATTGCGCTGGTAATATCTAGTGATATTACTAGGGAAATTCCTTAAAGGAGTGCATCTATTATAAGTAGAAGCCCGCTTTCATTCCCTACAAAAGCAGAAAGTTATAAAACTCGTATGTGAGAATTAACTACTTATTTCTCCATTAAAGAGTCGCTTGATAACATTTAAATCTTTAAATATCTTAACATACTAGGTTTTATTCGTGACATTCTTCCCTTAAAATATCCTAGAATAATCCTAAAACTTGCGTGCGATAATCGGTCATTTATGTCTCTTTCGAAGAGAGTAGTTTTTGCATTCAAAAATGTTACAACTATGCAAGCCGATTTCATGGATACGAGGTTCTGGGTAGCACCAACCATAGTTGTATACCTAGGTAAGTTTCAGGGTTTCATATGTCATGCGTTATACGTTATTTATTTTACAGAGAGAAAAAAGACACAAGGACAGAAAAAGAAAGGAAAAGAATAACCCAGCTACTCCTATCCTTCTTCTTTTAATTCTATTGCTTTAATTAATTATATAAGCGTTGCTTAGCCTTGATAAGGTACCTCTTAAGTTTGCTAAGATTTTGAAATATAAACACCTGGCTACTTAAAAAGTCGCGGAATCGCTAGATTTGAAAGTACTAGCAGTTTGTATTTTAATTCATGACGAGGGAAATTCTATATGACATGCATCTCTCATTATGGGGTATTCTAGTGGAAAAGCACGCCAATGCTTTTAATTGACGTTGAAATAAAGATTGTAGTGAGCTCATATTTCACAAGAATCACTAGAGTTTCATTTGATGCCTCAGGCAAAGATCCTTATCGACAACAAATGCCCCGATAACGGTGTTTGGTTGATTGCTTTGAGATTGTCGTCATTTCCCTGACAACACCTTGATAATGGCATAAAACCCTTTCGATTCGCCCATTGTTGGGCGTATCATCAAATTCGGCTTCCAGAAAATTAACCAGCCACCCAAGATGGTTGAACACACAGCCTTCTTCTATGGTAATGACCCTTTCCCAATGAACCCCACTCTTAGAACTGATCACTAACTGGAAGATAGGCACTCTGGTATTTATACGGAAATGATGTGACGGGTGGAATAACCTGCTAATTTGTTTAGATGGCCCCAGAGATTCTTTACCGAGTCATCTATGGTTCCTCAATCCTCACACCTGTTACCTCTGCTCTTGCCGCAAAGCTCACGATCCGTCCTGCGATGCTGCACAACTATTGCAGACATAAAGTCCTACATTGCGACTATCCGGGAATTATACCGCAAGAAGGACAATGCGTGCAAGGGACATACGTGGAGGGTTTGACAGATGGGGATATTTACTGTTTGGACACTTTTGAGGGCGATGAATATGAGCGGAAGATGGTTAAAGTAAAGCTTATTGTTGAGGGAGAGAAGGAAACTGAAGGGGAAGAAAAACAAGCTGGTGTGTATGTGTATACTGCCGGTGATGATCAGCTGGAGAAGGAAGAGTGGGATTTCAATGAATTCAGGAGGGAGAAGATGTTTAGGTGGACGGATGCCAGCTGGGAATACAAGGGTGAGTAATTCATTGATTGCGGCTGTTCTTGTGAAGCGACGGAGGCTGACTGAAGCAGAGGTTGATGATGCTGTCGCTTCAACGGGTGATCCTACTGGTGGACGATATATCGCCAATGGTAGCTTGAGCGCCAAGCACAAAGAAGAGGCTGCTGTTTGAGAGGAAGCATTAAGAGAGATGTCTTGTGAAAGGGGCTTGGGATAATAGGTAGCCGACGACTTGCTAATTCTTTCGTAAGCGTTTACTGAAGCACCAGGGCTTTTTGAATAAATGAGCGTGGTTGGTGATTCCCCGCATTCTTGGGTTCGAGATTTGCAGCGCATATCTGTGTTTGCCCCGTTCCTGGCGTTAGCTCTGTCAGGCGGGAAAAAATGATCGTTATGACTCGTTAGAGATCCAGCCTGCCCAAAGAATGATTGGTATGAGACAATGCAATTGATTCGCCACTTGGTCACTTCCTCTGTTCTCCGCGGCTACTCACATTTTAACCTGGCTCAGAGGATTGCCGCTTGTCTGCCATTGTAGGTCGAAAAGTGGTCCAGCCAACCAAAAGTGTCTATGACTTTAAAAACCGCCACTCATGCGACTGGTAGCATCAACAGTGAATTATAGTCTCACCATATGCGACCCTGAGGCTGAGTTATCCCTTCGGGGAATACGTGAGATATTAAAGATTAAAAGATCAGCGATGCCCATTTGGACGAAAGGTCAAATTCAGCTGGCCGAGTCAAGTGTTCGTAGTAAAAGTCTGAAATACGCCTAGAGAGCCTAAGCTATTGTTTAGAAATGTTAGGATGAACACTGCTCGCCGTGGCAAGACACGGAGGCGTAAATGAAAATTCATGCGAACTAGACCACGCCTGCACTTGCTTGTGGCTGAGTCGTACAATACTTGCGACGATCTTATCTGTCGTGTGCCACTCATTCTGCCCGTGTACAGTTTCATGAAGAGAGAATGCCAGCGCAAAGGATCGAAGTTCATGGAAGAAAGAATTTCACATTTTCGAGGTCTGGCGCCTCTTAGGCTACCAGATGATGGGGAACCCCTTTTTGATCAGAGGAGACCTTAACCGCTCCTCGAGGATTATATCCGACGAGTAGCGATCCCCAGATTCCGTTTCCACAATCACGCTGTTTGACGTCGTTCTCTCGTTCGTAAGATGTTTTTCGAATTTTTTACTTGCCTATTCGGTGGTGTTGAGACGGCTCTCGTTTCACAGTGAGGCTGGTCGGCTCAGGGACAGCGAGTAGCTTCCCAGGGCTGGGAATCGCTAGGAAGCAGACCCCAGGTTCGCCGCGTTGGGATCACCATTGAGAATTCGAGACCTTGGGGATGCATCCAGGGCTGCGTGCCTCATTCGTACACTTTTGGGAATGGGAGCTGCTGAGTGGCCAGCGAGCCTGAATGCGAGCCTGCCAAGGATAGCTGGCCACGTTGGCACAGATACTGCAGCCGTCGATTGGCTTGGGCAGCGTCGTGGTTTTGGTGATGCGAAGAACAGCGGCGGCGGTGGGGTTTGTCTTAGAGATCCTGACCGAGCCTGGGTCGCTACAGCAGTCAATCAGGGGCAGTGGTGATATCCTCGGATCTACTCAGGAATCCCAGGTCAGGGGTCGTATCCGCACTGCAAAAGCTAGCCGGGATGCGATTTCAGTTTCGCCATCATCGAAACAAACGCCTTCAAACCTATCGCGCCCCTGCGTTGTCCCCCTATCAGAGCACACTTTCGGCAGCACGGTTGCTCCCTGCATCCATCCAGTCATCTAAGCTTCAGGTTTGCTGCTCTCGCACCGTATGCAAGCTCGGACTGGCTGGGCCTACTCGGCTCAAGCTTTGGACGAAAGCTGAGCGTGGTGGGGATGGCGTTTGACAGGAGAGGCTGCCCTGGCATCAGCTCACAGAGGCCAATGGAGATCTCATCTGAGATGCTCCCTGCGGCAAATCTGCATCTAGAGCCCAAGCCGGGGAAAACGCAGGGGCTGGTACCTGAGTTCCTGGCCCCTCTCCTCCCTCGAATGTCCCACAATACCGACTCTCAGACAAAGTATATAAGATGTCCACGATCCTCCCCGTTTTATTTTCCCTCTCATCAACCTTCTTGGAATCCATTCTCTACCTCTTCGGTTCTCTTTCTCAAGTTTAAGGCTAGTCCTTTGTGCTCTTTTCTTCTGTTGCTCTTTCGATTTGCCTGGGGCACGTCATCCATTCTTTGACAGAAAGGTTTCCTAGTTCTAGAATCTCTACTCTAAGGTATGTCTTTCTATTGTTTCGGGGTGTCATTTTTGTAGTCACCTTTGTGATCAATAGTCATTGTCTAAGCGAGGCAAAGTCATTGTGTGTTAAGACAATGCAATCACTTACTATTATTGTCACACCTCACCTATTAAGTTAGCAGAGCCCTTCTCCTATTTTATTCATCGCACGTCTTTGGTTATCGTTATCGGAGCAACACCACAATAACACTTTTGGTGTGACCATAAATACATGGCTCTTTCGCTAACTTCAGCTTCCATTAGATTTGAAACTCCCACGACCTTGAACGAAATCACATCTTCGGCTATCCCAATTTTATCGACCTGCAATACAAACAGTCTTAAAAAATGGTTTCAGCATCTACCGCTCTCGCAGTCTTCGGACTTGTTACCTTTGGTCGATCCCACATGATCATGAATACCCCCGTCCCTTATGGCCACCCAGATAACGCACCCCTCGATGCTTCTGGGAGCGATTTTCCATGCAAACTGAACCAAGGATTTGCCGTCAACACCGTCAATGTTATGCCTCTAGGGTCAACTCAACCTCTGGAATTTACTGGAAGTGCCGTTCATGGAGGTGGCTCTTGTCAAATCTCTATCACTTACGATGCGACCCCCTCCAAATCCAGCGTCTTCAAAGTCATTCATTCCATCGAAGGTGGTTGCCCGGCAAAGGGCGTAGCGTTAAACTTGCCAGAAAATGCAGCCGCTGCCGACCCTTCCACCTACTCATTCAAAATTCCCGATACGCTCCCAACAGGAAACGCAACCCTTGCATGGACTTGGTTCAATAAGATTGGGAACCGTGAGATGTATATGAATTGTGCTCCGATTAGTCTCACTTCGTCAACAACAAAAAGGGAGGAAGTTGTGGAGCGTGACCTTGCTGCCTATAGTGCTCTTCCTAATATGTTTGTAGCCAACCTGCCGTCCTTGGTGGGGAGTTGTGCTACTACTGAGTCGTTTGACCCAGTATTCCCTCAGCCTGGTGACTCTGTCGAACAACTAGGGCTCCAAACTAGTTCAGCACTCCTCTCCGTCAGTGGCTGTACTCTGACTGCCTATGGAGGGTCGGTAGCTGGATCGGTAGCAACAACAGGAGCAGCAGCTGGAGTCGTGACCACAGCTGTCGCTTCAAAGGCTTCAACTACAGCCGTAGCACTTTCTGGAGGAGTCTTTGCTACTGTCCCTACATCGGCGATAGCTAAGTCTCAAACATTGGTTACTACAGTTTCTCCTATCGCAACCTCCGCTCCCGTAGCAACATCTGCACCAAAGGCATCAGTAGCAACCACAGTCTCTTCTCCAGCAACCCCAGCAGCTACCGGGACCACTGGGACGGGCTCAGCTATTGCCGCCGGGACTGCTTGTACCACGGAAGGAACTTGGAACTGCATTGGAGGAACATCTTTCCAGCAATGCGCAAGTGGACAATGGTCAGTAGTTCAGCAACTTGCTGCTGGAACGACTTGCACTAGTGGGCAGACCGCCAATATCAACATTGTGGCTATTGGAAACAAGAAGCGAGAGGTCCGACGATCCAGGCATGCTCGTCGCCATTTGCACGCAAATTAAGCTATGCTGATGCAGGTTCATCAGCATGGGTTCTCTTTCTCTTCATGATCTCTTAGATAGGTTTTAAACAAAGGAGTTGTATGGAAAGGCAAACGGTTTGGGCATATAGGGGCGTTGAAAGAAATTCTTGTACATACATAACATTTATTTTGAGGTCCAGGTAGAGTGGGTGGTTCATAGAAAATTATCGACGCCATATGCGAAGAAAGGCACTCCCTAGAGATAGAACCAAAAAGAATCAACTCATTGAGTAAACCAATTGTTACGAGAAGCGACCTTGTAAAGTGAAACCTAGGATGCAGCGGTGAAATTGGGAAGGAGAGTTGTAATGCTACAAACATAAATTAGCATTACCTGGGCCTTCGCTTACTAAAGACTCCGTGATACTGTATATAATTCGACGTAAGTGATGGAATGCAGTCCGAAGTTGTGCGCCGTCGATGTTGGGTCTAAAAGAGAAAGGGCGGCAACAATCAGGGGGCGAAATGTCGAGAATGGAAGCTCTTGGCGAGTCTTGACGACTCAGTCCCTATTCGTAGTGTTTCTCCACAAATCTTCATTCTTCTCATCTATCCTCATTCCCATCCCTTAGCAGAGTCCCGTTCCTCCACGCAGCAGTTAGCCCTTCTCATTGTTGATAAAGGCTATGAAGATATCATCACCTCCGCATCGTCAGCTAAGAGGGCACTAATCACAGCTTCTTCAAACATTTTTCGACGTTGGCCCTTGAACTATCCTCTGGAGCAAATTCCGACCAAGAGAATGGGTGTTCAAATCCATGGCCCTCGGATCCAATCTATTTGGATCACCCATATGAGGAGACTCTCATCGGTTGTATCCTGAACATTATCCTCTAACCGCGTCGAACGAGGAAATGAACTTGGAATGACTAGAGAGATATGCCAAACTAAGAGAGCAACTCCAGCCCCATTATTGAGTTGGCTGCAAGAGGGTCATCATCGGTGATGATTTTTCCCCCCAGCTTTCGCAAGGCCAAACGTCTTCTTGGAAACTTCTCCAATTGCCGGAATCGCAACAAATGGAATCACAGTAGAAGGTAGCAAACACCAGGATTTTGACCTTATTATCCTCGCTTCTGGTTTTAAAACGACGCAATTCGTGTATCCCGTGAAGATTTACGACGCCGAAGGACAGACAATTGAGAATATCTGGGCCATGGGGGCTATGACCATGTCATCGATGCCAAATTTTAGCATGCTTTATGGTAAGCTACCGTTCTCCAAGTTTTGCTAACCATTTGGCCAGGGCCTAACACGAACCTTGGTCACAATAGCACACTTTTTAAGATAAAAGCACAAGCAGTTTATATTACGGATTTAATCAAGAAGGTCAAAGCCGCGCACGATGCTGGAGGAAGTCTTAATATCCAGCTGAAGTCTTTCATCATTAAAGAATACAACTAAGAGATCTAAGCTCGCTTTTCTAAGTCTAGATTTGCCGACCCGAATTGCAACTCGTAGTACAAGAACGACACTGGTCTCATCACAAACAATTGGTCTGATTTTGTGATTCTATATTGGAAGAGGACTAGCTCTATTAAGTGGGATGATTTTGAGATTACAGGAACATTGGTTAAAACCTTGAAGTAAGAAGCAAAGGTAGTATGGTCAAGAGATATCGAAGAGACAAAATTTTCCAATACTGCAATATTGGTAGAAACTCTCTCAGCCGCTGCTGTGATTTCTGCCGGCGCCTTTTATAGAAAATCCTTGGGTAAGGGCTTCAGGCGCTGAGGGACGCTTCCCGAAAATTTACTCCAGCTAGTCCTACTTGCATGGCTCGTGCTTGTTTGGAGGATCACCAAAATATCGTGTTTAGATCATTGCGCTTTTGTCTAGATTTAAAGGCCCATCTTGCCGGTCAACACTGTCTCTGAAATTATCTAGATTTATATACTTCCGGCCCTTCATCGGGAAGCTGTCATAGCCCAGCAACGCATTTTTAGCGATGGTTTTCAGGGTATGGATTTCGTGAGATAAGATTTTCGTCAAGAGTCCCTCGGATATAGGTTGCTTTATCCCAACACACTTTGTTCTATCTTTTAATTTTCTTCTTTCCTGTATTGTCCTCCAACACAAAACCCCCTTTGACAAAGGCATCTCGTGCAACACTGTTGATAATACTGAAGCGCTTGGGTCCCAGTTGATGTCCTCCGTACCATCGGGTGACAACTACCATTACGTTCCACAGGTCCATCAATTGCATGAGGTGCAACACTCGTCCCCCAGCAGCAGTCTCCCCATCATCGTCACAGTCTTGGTATGTGACATTTTTCTCGCCCTTGATCCGCCAAGCCGTAATGTTGTGAGTAGCAGAGCGGACCTTTTTGTCGGTATCAAGCAGGTGTTGGAGGTATGCTTTGGCTTGATCCGGGGAAACAACTAGGGCACTTCGGGCGACGAAGACTGACTTCAGCTCCACAACAACATCCGAGAGATTCCATGGAGGCTCCTCTGCTATGAGTTGCGAGAAAGTGGAGGTATTGGGAATCGTAGTGGCACTATCGAAGCCGAATCCTGCATTTTCAGGTTCACCCTCTGTCAAACCACCGGAGGCTGTAGGCCACACACTATTTACTTCTTCGATAACATCGAAAAGGCAGACTTCACCACGCCGATACAAGCGCTCTAGGGCCTCTCGAAATACGCGAACGATATGTGCAGCTTCGCCCTTCCTTGTATGCTCCCCCGAGCTTTGGGTGCCAATAACAAATGGGGGATTTTGGGGATAGTCGAGAGGAAAACGCAGCCTCAGCGAGGCATCTTGCTGTGTTAGCTGAAGTACAAACACATGGTCGTCATCACCACAGACGAGGGTTTTGTCGCCATAGATGGAGTTGATGGCCTCCACCTCGTGCTGAAGATCTTCGTTCATCGTGGGGTGTACGCAAAACAACTCTTGATTGGATGTCTGAGTGGCGTTTGTGAAGCGTGCGCTCAAGTGCGGCTGTGTCTCGGCTCGGCTGTCTCTCGGCTCGGCTGTCTCTTGCTGACGGCACTCTTGCATCCAACCATCACCCTTTTGGAGATGCACTTTATAAAACGAGAGGCCCCTGCAAACCTCAGAGAAAAAAAAGTAATTATATATAAGACTAACATCAACCTAGAATGCTCCTAAAAGCAAAATGTATTAACTTATTTAATTCGATATCCACACACTTTATATCTAACTAGATTCCTTCTCTACCACCGGTCCAAGGCCGATCTCAGAATTTTAAATTGATTTCCTGAAACACATGAATTAATACATTTCTTGTTATCTCGGGTTCTTGTGCTAGAGCTTTGCCTTCAGTCGGGCCAACTTATTTTATGACTTTTGGACTAATAATTAGTATTCATAATAATCATAAGATATATATAATAAGTAGAAAAAAGTCTGGCGTCTAGTATAATTTAAGGAATTAAGCTAGAGGGCTGCATTTTTTTAAAAATTTACAACCAGTGCCCGCCTTTCTCACTTTAGGTTAATAACAAAGAGGGACAACATGTTTTCTAGATTTTATTCCTATTTATAGAGATTTAAAAAGAGCAATTCATTAAGACGGGAGGATCGATGCAAACATTACATTGGCTCATCTCACAAGCCACTAGCACAATTATAAACACAAGGTATCATACTACCATTATCATGTCTACATACCAAAATACCTATTTCTATGCAATACTTTTCCACCGTAAACGCCTCCCAATGCCCCATCCAATCATCCGTCTTCCGTCATTCATCATCACTCAATTCCATTAAACTCCCCCCTTCACGTCCGATCCCATTACATACTCGCGGTCTAATTCTCCCTTTGCCTTTCCTCCTCAGCATGTGCTGACTAGCTTCCGCTTTCTTCCCTCCGAATACACTCTCCATTTCTTCCTCATCAACATCGTCTCTCTCTCCGTCGATCCCACCATCAATAGTTTCTTCGAGAGCTTTATTCAAAAGTTCTGTTGCAATGGCGTCTTGAGGGGAAATCGCTAAGGCTTTGTGTAAAACGTGGACTGCTTCAAACGGTTTCCTCATCTCCATCAATACCAACCCTTTAGCGCAGAAAACCGATGTATCTTTCCCTCCTTCCCGTAGCACCTGGTCAAACTCTTCGAGTGCATGGTCCCATTGTTGTAACCTTCGATATGCGTGGCCGAGATTTGCTCGGGTTGATATCCACGCCGAAGAATCACTATCAATATCCCGAGCGATCCTCAATGCTTGGCTGAACATTTTCATTGCTTCGGGGACCTTGTCTTGGTGGTAATATACGATGCCCATTTCGTTCAGAAGAAGTGGATCTGTTTCACAAAGCCCGAAAGCTGTCTTGAGGAATTCGTCCGCTAAAGTCATGTTATTGAGCATATGATTCTGCATTCCCAAAAAGAGCTGTGGTAGGTGCGTTCCCATAAATAGGCGAGCTGCTGTCGAGTAAGCTGATATTGCTTGATCGTGCTCTCCTTCTGCAGCGAATGTATGGGCAAAACCTATCCACGCAGGCCCGAAATGTGGATCCATCATACTGGCCTTGCTGAAATATCTTCTCGCTTCGGCGACCCTATTAATGACCAGGTAGTATATTCCTACAGCTAACCAGGTACATGGCTCTTCTGGCTGATTATCCGCCAGATCATGCGATATCAAAAAGAGGGCATTCTTCATTCCTAGCTCGTACAAACATGCAAGATGGAGTGGGTATATGGTGAAGTTGTATTTGTCGTCCTGGAGAATTGAGTTTGTGATGGCGAGGGCATTCTTGAATCTACATTGGGTAAAGAGGAGGTCAGCTTTCGCGAGCAGGAGATCTGGATTAGAAGCTAGGTTGTAATGGGTAGAAAGCGTTTCGGTGGCAGCTTTGAAGGCTGCTGGATTTTTATATTTTGACAATCGAGTTGTATAGAGCAATTTTGTGAAGTCTGCCGCTTCTTGGGAGACTGAGGTATCGTCGGCGGTGATAGCATCAAAGTCCAAGGAGTCCAAGAATTCCCACTCCTCGTTTGGTGACAATAGGCAGTTCTTCATCAACTGCTCAAAGGCCTCGAAACATTGGACATCTATACGCACGGCGTCTTTGTAGCATTCTTTGGCCCGGTCGAAGGCGTTTTGTTTCGCATAACAGAGGCCACGGAGGAAACACATGGCGGCCTCGAATCTGATAAAGACGGCTTCGGTTGACCCAGGATCCTCCTTACCATTACTCCTGTCCGCCCTGCTTGTTGCCTTCGAGCCCGTCCTGGTATGACCGCTCGTGTGCTGGAGCTTCCGCCGGCTGTGGCTGCGACTGGAGATCAAATGAGTGGGATTCTTGTCGCCGAGGACGCCGAGGGCCTCGTCGAATCTGCCCTGCTTGATAAAGCAGTGGGCTGCCAGGTATCGACAGGAAGGGTTCCTCGCGATTAGGTCTTGTCGCGAAAGAAAGCTCTGGGCACGAGTGTAGTTGCCAGTAGAGAAATGGACCTGCGCTAGCCAGAATGCATCTTGATCGTCTCCTGTGGCGAGTTAGTGCTTGGTTCTAGATAGGTAGTTTATGCTGGGACTTGGAGAACGGAGGGGAGCAGGCTAACTCACCTGTCAGAGCCAGCAATTTATCTCCAATGAAAATGGCCGAGTCGTACTGGTGCCTGTCCACAGCGTCCTGCCTCCATTTCCGCAAAAACTTCTCCATGGTGTCTGCAGCATCCGCGATTGTTCGGCCGTGCTCGTGCTAGGTGAGGGCATTCGCAGATGTTGTTGCCAGAGGAATCTCCTCGATTCTCAGCAAGATATGGGGTGTCTGGATTCGGTGCAGCAGAGGATTAGGAATTCAAGCACATCTACGATCAAATCTACCCCTCCGAGGCAATTCGGAAGTCGCGAGGCGCGTGGTGTTGTGGTGAAATGGTAGCCTTGCATAAAGTTAGCATAGACTTGTGCATTCATTTATCCCGACCCGGCAAGGCTGCCCTCGACTTCGTCATTGAAACCCTCTCAGCGCAACGACCACGACAACGACAACCACTCGCGCCCGATCCTTGGTCCGGTAACCTTGCATCCACCAAGCCCTCGCCCATACTCACCAGTCCCTCAGCAGACACCCTCGTACAACGGTCGCTGGGTCAATCTATCGCACAAGAGCGTGTTATATGTGAGGCCTTAATATAATCCTTTTCTTTAAGACAAGATGTCTGAACGAAAGGTCCTCACGAAATACTACCCCCCCGACTTTGATCCCTCCAAGATCACTCGCTCTCGCGCCCCGAAGCATGCTGGACCTAAGGTACAGACTGTTCGGTTGATGGCCCCGTTTCCTATGAAGTGTACCGCATGTGGAGAGTATATCTACAAGGGCCGCAAGTTCAATGCCCGAAAGGAGACCACCGAGGAGAAATACTACGCCATCCCTATCTATCGCTTCTATATAAGATGTACGCGGTGCTCGGGCGAAATTACGTTTAAAACCGATCCTAAGAACATGGATTACGAGTGTGAGAGGGGTGCAAAGAGGAATACAGAACCATGGCGCATGAATGGTGGTGGAAAGCAAGAAAGCGACGAGGAGAGGCTGGACAGACTGGAGCGAGAGGAGGAAGAGAAAAATGCGATGGAAGAACTTGAGGCCAAAACACTGGATGCGAAGCAAGAGATGGCCGTAGCTGATGCTTTAGACGAGATCCGAACTCGAAATGCTCGAAATGAAAGGGTAGGGAAGGATGGTCTTGAAGTTACAGTTGCACGAGAGAGCATCGATGAGGAGAAAGAGCGCCAGGAGAGGGAGGATGAAGAAGCAGCCCGCATGGCATTTATGAGGAGGCATGAGGCTATGGAGGAGATTATCGAGGATGACCTGGAGGAGGGATTCACAACTTCTTCTGGGTCTGGGTCTGGGTCTGCGCTTGGGTCTGGATTTGCACCACCTATTATGAAGGAAGCAGCGCTGGAGATGCCGCCACCTAGTTTTAAGCGTGTTGTGAAGAAGAAAAAGGATCATGCTGCATTGTTGGGCATCAAGAAGAGGCCATCGCTTGTTTGATGGGCTTCACGATATTTTGGCGTGTAATAGGTAACGACATACAGTTCAAAAAGCATATCCACTGCTGGTTATTTAATTTAAGTGAGTCAAACTATTGTTGTGACAAGAGATATAAACCTGAGGCTGACGAATAGATCCCCACCTCTCCATGTCGACCTGGCTGGCTGTTTGACCCACTAAATAGAAGTGTACTACTCAAATGCCTACCTTAAAATTTTGATCTGGGTCATAGCCATATAGTCGAAGGTAATATGTTTCTTTCTAATCCCTTTCAATAATTTACCCAGCTACGTGAAAAGGAACATAATAACATTCGCTGATTATGTCAGCGTCGTTCTTTAAAAGATGTTTTAGATCCGATCACCGAGGAGTGTACGTGTTGACATTTAAATCAATCGTACCACAAAAACTTAGCTGTATGAATGTGAACGAAAGGGCCATGGCACGCTTAGCTCTTGATCGTGAGTATAGAGAACTCGAGCTTCGAAGAAGGTCTAAAGGAGATATCTGCTTACCAAGTATATATTCTTAACAAGTAGCACATATGGCGTGTAGACTACACTAAGCACTTTCAAATACATAGTCCTCCATGTGGAATTAGTTACATAAAGGAAGCAGGAGAGGGCATAAAGAGCAACAACCTTCTAGAGTGAATGCATTTCTGCTATCTAGAAAAAATCGTTATATCGAATTCACGCATTACTGGGCAATCCACCAACCCTTAGCTTGTTATATTCACATAGATCTTTTCACTACCTACTCCTCAATACACCAGCTCTATAGACTCCCGCGTCTGAATTGCACTTTCTTTCCCTATCCGCGGTGGCTTGCCTTCTATCTTTTACTCCCTTAACAATCCCACTCTTAGGATTTTCAAAACGTCACCCTCACTGCCTACTAACCATGGAACTTAAGTACATATTACAGCCAATCGTCTTCATTTTATGTTTAGGCGTCTGCGCCTCCTGCGTTATAGTTGTTGGCAATAACTCAAGACTTTCAGTACGTAACACAGATGATACGGCGGACTGGGGAAAATGGCGCTACCGTGGGAAGTTGCTCAACAACCAACTTCAGAATATTATCAGTGAGGGAAGGCATGTCGATATCACGCCTAAAAAGGATGACCTAAAAAGGTTTTCTACAAAGATAAATGAGCCTCATTCCGTGGCAAGCGAGACGAAGGATCTATGGGAAGATTTTACACCTGCACCTGGACGACTACAGAGAGGTGAAGCTAGACACTATGACAAAGGAAGGCGAGGCAACTATTTTCGAAAATCTGTTCTCTGTCAAGAACTCGGTGATTATTTCCAAGAACAACTAGAGGATTCGCCTTGGTACGGATCCAGTTACAGAAAAACCGATAGGGATACAATGGTATGAAGCCGCATGGGAAGGATATCACGACCTTGCAATATCCAAAAATATGGAAGTTGGAACCTTTATTACATTATCCGATATGGGGTCGTGAATCTACCTACAACTGAGATTTTAGACGAAGATTATAGTCGTCGACATTTAGCCTTAGATTTCTCTCGAACTATCCCTAGGAAGGGTAGGATATGGACATATAAGGGAAATAAGGACGAATTCTTGATTTTGCTAGGAACTCCGAATGGAAGCGGAGTGGTTGAATTGCTTATCAACCATGCCGACAGTTTCAAGTTCAAAAATATTGAAAAGATTTTTACCTGGAACGAGCATGTCGAGAACACGAATCTGAAGAAGGATAAGAAAAAACAATGTTTTTATGGCTTTTTCAAGTTTATAAAAGCTAGTACGTTTTGGTGCGCAAGGGCTTGTATCGCAACGAAATGGGGCATGACTTGGATTAAATTCCGTACAGGAACAGAACTTAGATTTAGCCAATCCATAACTAAGAAGTGGGTATAAGACTCGAGTAGGCTGGATGAGAGAGTGAGAGTGAGAAATGAGGGATTCGGGATTTTTGGGTTGTACGGAGGGTAGAGTGTTCGGTTTTTGGAGGGTTTAGGGATTTTCAGGTGTTGAAGGCGGCAAAATTATGTTTAAGCTAACATTAGAGTAAGGATAACCCATTGCTCTTTCCTGCAGACTTGAAAACAAAATGCGAGAATTTATAGCGGACCACAAAATTGGATAGAGTGCTTTTGTACCATATTACCTCTCGTGCAAATAATAGCCTCAACCTTAAACTTATTCGTGGGTACAGTAAACCTATGAGGAGTGGTTTAATTTGTTTTGTTGTCACTTCAGAATTTTTTGAGTAAGTTTAGACAGTAAAAAATATCGTAGAATGCAGAAAGTAATACAAAAGGTTCTGTCATCCACCCTACGTCCATTTCAATTAGAGTAATAAACAACCCAAATTCATATCCTAGAGCTCCCCAGTCAAAAATATTCCATTTCCCCTAACCTGTACCTGTAACTTCGTTAATACATACAGACTTAGAAACATTGTATGAATGCCACACCAGGTCAAACAACTATTCAAATTTCCCACCCCTAATACCATACCTCCATCCCATATAGCTTGCCAATCCAAGTATACTTCCCACACCCATCCCTCCAACCACTCCAGTCACCCCAAGCCCTTGGCTTCTCACAGCAGCTCCAATAGCACCCATTGCGATTCCCGCACAGGTCCAGCCATCCAATTCAGTCTGCCCCTTGTTCTCCAGCAATCTCCATCCCCTGTCTTCCCATTCTATTTTTTCTCTTCCCCGCATTCGCAATGGCACAGCCAGAGCCATTACGCTGGTCATAACAATTGCCCCGGTTCCACTGGATCGTAGGAATTGTTGAGCTAAGGGGATTGCAGTCTTCGCGGGGCCAACAATCTTGAGCGCACGCAAACCGTACATTACTGGAGGGCCAGCTAGGCCAAAAATGGATCCCATGGTAAACCCACGGGTGAGGGCATGCGAAAAGAGGATTGGGCCCGCGAACTTTTGGTCTTCTGCGTGCTCACTATGCGGCCAGAGTCGAGCCAACGTCAATCTTCTCTTCTTTGAGGTTTGGGAGGCCCCAAGCAGCGGTGCGTTTTGTGGATCGGACATAATCCCAGCAAAATCTTGGAAAAGAGAGTCGTCTTGAGAATAATCTGTTAGTGATGGTATATTTCGTTTAGTCGAGCAGTAGCATGGGACAAAGGCCCTTATTTATGGAGTGGAGTTGCCTAATGTAAGGCCACCTTGCGCACGTAGCATGCCACTTGATGGCGTTGTCGACAGGCCATGCCCTTGGCGATGGCTGATGGCTTGGAGAGCGGGACATTTTAATATTGGTCGAGATACGCAAGAATTCCCGCGTCGTTCTTTGTTGGAGTCTAAAATGTAGTGCAGAGGTTTGCGGGGACTAGGGGGGAATCCCGGTCATCGCGGGGTCGACAAGAGATGGGCCGCAGCGTGGCCACACCATCAAACCTTGAGCATACTCGACTTTCGTTCAAGATTTGGCGATCCATCTCTGCTTTGGGACCGCAAAGTGATGTTTCTTCCTTTCAAAAACATCATTCTGACTTTTCCTGGCAAACGACTTTATAGCTTTGAAAATTGCTAAGAGTCTTTCTCAACTCGAACAGCGAGCAAATGTAGGCTTAGAGATGAAATGGGAATCGTTTCCTTGTGCTTCCAGTCGGAACGCTCGAGGTAACATCTCAGCGGAACCAATGCCGACGGAGTACGGAGGCACCCCGCAAAGTCACCTACCCGTACCATTTCCTGGACCTTAGACTTTGACCTTTGGGAGCTTCTGAAATTGTATACCTATCTACCTGAAAAGCTTCGCTGGCCACCACTTTCTCCTTATTTCCCCCCTGATAATTGATTATGTCTTCAATTACCATATTACCATGCCGAGAAAGCTCTGGGAGCATCCCGAGCCAAGAAGTACCGAGATGTACAAGTTCATGCAGGAAGTCAACAAGAAGTATAATTTACACTTACAAGTCTGGGACTCTCGGAGCCTTGTTAATTCCTGCTGATAAGTATCTGCAGACTTTTTGGGAGCTCTATCAATACTCCATCTCAAACCAAGCTCAGTTCTGGGATCAAGCTTTTCATTTTCTGAAGTTCATCTACAGTGGATCATACACTCAGGTTGTTGACGAGTCCGCTAGGATAGATTCGATTCTAAGATGGTTTGATGGTGTGCGTCTCAATTTTGCAGAAAACTTGCTCTACTCTCCAGATTCCGGTCCAGAAACCTCTGCACGATGCAAGAAGGGCAAGGAGGATAATAAAGTAGCTGTCACAGAAATCCGCGAAGGATACACAGAAGTCCGGAACGTAACCTGGGGAAAATTGAGAGCGGGGGCAGCGCTTTTAGCAAGTGCGATGAAGGCCCATGGTATAGGAAAGGGCCACAGAATTGTAGTAGTTACAAGTAATTCTCTTGATACTTTGAAAGTCCTCCTAGCTATAACTTGGCTTGGTGGCCTCTTCAGCAGTAGCTCAACAGATATGGGTGTCCAAGGCATCTTGCAAAGAACTCTGCAAGTAAATCCGAAAGTATTTCTTACTCTCTCTCCCCAAGCTGTAATCCTTACTTACGTTTGTAGTATATCTTCATGGACGATTTCACAATCTACAATGGTAAAAAACTAGATCTGAGGGGCAAGATGACTGAAATAGCCGCTGGCATGAAAGATAGTCCTGACTTCCAAGGAATGATCTCAGTGCCTAGATTCTCCCAGCCAGCTGATATTAGCGAAATCCCCCAGACCCAAGCCCTTTCAACATTCCTCTCCGACGCTCCTTCTGTTCCTCCAGAGTTTGAACAAACTGCATTCCATGACCCCTTCTTTATCGCCTACTCTTCCGGAACAACTGGCTCTCCAAAATGTATTGTTCATTCCGTGGGTGGCGTTCTCATATCAGTAGCCAAAGAGAGCACCCTTCATCGCGAACTCGGTCCGAAATCTGTCGTGCTCCAGTATACTACGACCGGCTGGATTATGTTCCTAATTTCTGTGATGAGTCTCCTTTCTGGCGCGCGAACCATCCTCTATGATGGCTCACCCTTCCAACCCGACCTTACGACTTTCATCTGAATTCTTGGAGAACAAAAAGTTACGAAGTTTGGAACCAGCCCTCGCTGGATGCTTGAAATGCAGAAGAACAAGATCGTTCCAAAGGAGGTAGCAGATTTGAGTTCTTTGAAGCTAGTCACTAGCTCAGGTATGGCATTGAGTGATTCATTGTTCGAATGGTTTTATGACGTTGGCTTTCCGAAACATGTTCACCTGGCAAACATTTCTGGAGGAACGTATATTGTGAGTAGTCAGTCTGTTCTAAAAAATATGGAGTTGACTTCTCTAGGCTGGGTGTTTCGGCCAGGAAAATCCATTGACGCCTGTTTACGTTGGAGGAACCCAGGGGCCGTCGCTTGGGATACCGCTGTTGATGTATGATTCTCTTATCGAAGGAGGCGTTGGCGTAGAGGGCTCTCCGGTCGACCATGGCACAGCTGGTGAACTTATCGCATCGGCAGCCTTCCCGAATATGTCAGCATACTTTTGGAATGACGCTTCATCTTCACCCTCCCCGTCGTCTAAATACTTCTCGGCTTACTTTGAGAAATACGATAATGTTTGGACGCATGGTGACTTCATCATGATCCATCCAATCACGAAGAATATTGCGTTCCTAGGCCGAGCGGATGGAGTTCTAAATCCATTGGGTGTACGCTTTGGAAGTGCAGAGATTTATAGTGTGATTGAAAATCTATTCCCAGTTGTTTCCGATTCCATCTGCGTGGGCCAGAGGAGACAAAGTGACAACGATGAGAGTGTGATGCTATTCTTGCTGATGAAGGAAGGAGAGGCATTTACTCAGCGACTGGTTAATGAGGTGAAGGCTGCGATTCGGAAAGAGTTGTCTCCGAGGCATGTGCCCAAACATATTTTCGAGACAAAGGAGATTCCGGTAGGTTGAAATCGGCGCATGAAAGATATATTCTGGGTAGTGCTAATGCGCGCAGACAACCGTCAATATGAAGAAGGTTGAACTGCCTGTAAAGCACATCGTTAGCGGAAAGGTTGTGAAGCCAAGTGGGACCCTACTAAATCCGAAGAGCTTGGATTTTTATTATCAATTTGCGAAAGTTGAGGAATTGATAGGGCCGAAGTGGAAACTGTAGTTGGACTCGTATGGTGTCGGTGGAAGTGTACGAGGCGGATGCAATTATTACTAATCTTTCGAGACAGGAGTAGAAGAAGATATAGATACGTCGGAGTCTTGTTTGAGCTGATCAGCTGACTATATCCTATCTCAAACCTCGCAGGACTTAAGCCAGTATCTCTCCGAGTCTCTTTCTTTAACTCCGTACTTGATGTTCTCTTTTCCATGCTACGTAAGAATATATTGCCCTTGCTTCAGGGCGGGATATCGTGTATGTTTCCGGATGCAGTTAGTACTGCGAGGTTGGGGGCGCCTCAGTCCTACCCCACGCCCACAAATAGGGCTCGGGGTTGTCAGCAGCGTCGCCCGCAATCCCCAATTGAGAAGGCATCGCGAGCTTCTTCTGACAACCTCGCGTATGCAAGCTCGTTAAGGTAGGATACACGAAAAATAAGCTTAAGAGGACAGAGATAGATTTTGTGTATATAAAGAGATGAGATCGCTCCCGAGAAGATCCTTTAATCATCATCTTCACCACCATCATCTTCCCTAACAATCGACACAATCCAACCTCAATTACCACTTTCAATTATCGGAAATACCTGTGAATGCATTCAACCTCTGAAAATTCTTTAGCAACACCAACAAGAACTAAACAGAATCCCTGCTCAAGCAAGCTCGCCGCTACATCTGAAGTTCGTGTTTGTCCACGAAAAGCCAACCGGGTCTTGAACGATCCGACTCAGACTCAAATCAGCCAGCAAACACACACTTTCAATATATTCAAGCGTTCCTGCAACACTCAGAGCAACTCCCGACCCGTTTCTACAATGTCCTCATCCACTACAGTCGGCGCTGCTGCTACCAAACCTATGCCCTCAGCAAACTCAAACCCCAGGGTGGTCGTGACCACACATGCTGCCGACGGGACATCGATCTTCGGTGCAGACCGCGAGTTGCCACTATTCCGGCCATTCGGACCTGGCGTCTCCTCCTTTGCGGTCTTTGACAAACGTGGGGCGGTGCCGGTCAGCAATCAGGAGTCGGCTGGGGAGTTCAGCGCGGAGCTGCCTAGGTGCCCACCTGGAGGCGTCATTTTCTGCATCACCAACATCCCCGGTAACTTCGCGGTGCCAATGCATCGAACTGTGAGCCTCGACTATGCCGTCGTCATGAATGGTGAGATTGTCATGAAGCTCGACAATGGAGAGGAAAAGGTGGTGTATCCTGGCGAGTATATTATCCAGGGCGGTGCTAACCATCAGTGGATCAATCGCACCGATGAGATTTGTCGCATCGCAGTCGTTATGGTTGGGGCTGAGAAGATGAAGCTGGCGGATGGGACAGAACTAGAGGAGACTGTCTTGAGGAAATGAGAGCGTGGTAAATGCAGACTTGCTGCTCGTCTTCTCGGGAAATGTTTGGCTTTTCACTCAGGGTTTGATTCTGATGGAGCAGGGAAAAGGAGGGATCGTATTGTTACTTTTGTTCGAAGTTTATCTCCGAGATTTCATTTTATTCAAATAGAAAGGGGTAATAGGGACTAGCTTTTGTCGTTGAATGTAGCTTCCATCTCAGCATAGTTTCAAAGTCGTTGAATTCATCTCTATGTGCTTTCTTTGTGCTTATTAACATCCCATTCTATCTGTTAGCTTCTAGACGTGTTTTTTGGCCTGGTTCTGATGCTATACATCATATCCTCACCGCTCCGCGCTGATTTCATCTTTGCATTGGTTCATTTCACTCGGAACTCTTTTAGCACTCTTTCCGTTTTGTCCTAGCTTTCTAGTCAATAGAATGTTTCCACCGGAACTTTAAGTTGGTTTTGAATAACCTTATATTATACTCTTGTTTCCAAGTGTTGCTTTCATGCCAGTATATTCTCGGATTCGTTCAAATACTCTCCATGCACGTTCTTTTTGTACTGGCGTTGTCGAAAATGCTGGACCTTTGCAAATTTTGATAGGCCACAGGAGCAAATACCCGCCAATTGCACGGCAGCGAGGCGGACCGTCCTTAATATCATGTGCCCAGC
The DNA here is from genome assembly GCA_003988965.1 of Neobulgaria alba. NCBI lineage: Eukaryota > Fungi > Ascomycota > Leotiomycetes > Helotiales > Gelatinodiscaceae > Neobulgaria > Neobulgaria alba. The sequence continues at coordinate 430,101 of QYAM01000018.1, forward strand.
CCATGCGATTGATATCCCCGAAGGTCTGAGGGACAGCCGAAAGGATTTCGTCTCCTAGCCACTGGATCGTTGAGATACACCCGGTGATAGTTTCAGTTAACACTTCTTTTTCAAAATCGTTGAGGTTTGGAGCCTCTAGTGCTGCCTTTGAGCACTTGAGCAGCTGCTCCAAGAAGATGATACGAGCTGCTCGGTGATAGTTCCATTCATAGGCCATCCAAATGTCGGGATGGATTTGGAGTGTGTTGGTAATTCCTTGTGATATAGGTTCGAGATCTGGCCTTTCGGCAACTCTCAACGTCCTGAAAGACCACTCTGGTTTTTGGCGCCAGCTAACAGCAGTTTGGTCAAGTGAATGCAGTTCTTGAATCATATCGACGATGGTTGACGCTGGCAATCCCCCAGCATTAATTAGGGTTAGCAATCTTCGAGCCTGCTTACACGTATTGTTGATGTCGTTTGTGTGCTTCTCGAGGCGGACATATGGCTCATTGTCATTTAGCTGATTGAGCCAGTTTGTTGTTTCCGGAATTGAGGGCATATCAAAAGACAGCGACTGCTTTTGCTTCATATATGTTAGAAAAGAAATGAAAGTAGAGGTGTCTAATTTCTTACGATCCTGTGGTGGGCTAGTCGAAAAAGACTCCAGCCGCGTGAGTTGTAGACTAGGTCAGAGCCTCGCAGACGGAGAATCTGCGCCATTCCTTGAGCATGCGATCCCTTAGAGGCTACATGAGGTGTATATAAAGTCCGTTTAGGTCAGCAAAGAACCTCACCATGAGTAGTCTTGAAGATATACCTCAAAAATATCCAGAACGACCACGGTCATTAAATCATAATTATCTGGGACCTTTCCAGGGGTAGCAAGCGATTCCCCCAGAGCAGAAAGTGCCATGCCATAACACTCCAATGCCTTTTTTGCCAGCATGTCACTATCCTGACTTTTTGACATGTCGGCATATGCAGCAGCTCGCACTGCCCATCTCAAGGCATATCGGCCTTCGAAGTTGACCTCTTGGAACATGCATGGCAGATGCTCCAAGAATCCAGGAGAAGATATCTGGTTGTCGGGGTAGATGACATACTTTTCCATGAAGTTTTCAATGGCTTGGTCTTCTACACGAGGCTGCTTCTCGGAAGTCAGTTCTTTCAGCCACGGGTGAGGCTCGCGAAGGTTGATGCCTGCGGCTTCGTCAGGAGTCAGCGTTAAGGAATTGTCAGATTGGCCCGACGCTGAAGACGATCGACAATAGGTTTCCTCCACCGAATTGCTGCGCTTCCTTGGTGACCTTCGAGAAGAAGCTTGCGAATTGGGCGGGGAAAGCGCCTGCGCCGCGCGAGCATTCGCGATCACTTTTGTAGTTTCGTGCCGGAAGATGATTGAGGCCTCATCTCGATAGCCTTCGCAAATTTCATTGCGATTAATACATCGTCGACAGGAGGGCCGGCCCTCATCGCAACGTACTCGCCGTTGCTTACAGCGAAGACATCCGCGACTTAGTCGTGCCATTGGACCAGGTCAGAGAGTAAGAGTTCCCTTAGATAAACGAGAGAATATACTGACCCCTCCCATCATGTGACTAAGGGTGGTCAGACTAAGGGGTATTATACGAAGGAGTGGAATGAAGTTCCTCTCCTCCTTAGTTTATTCTTCTTATATGTTATATGTAGGAAAACCATTGATTGAGTATATTACTACCGACCCGTGACAGGGAGTATTTTATTATAAAGGAGTGGACTAGATTTCTCTTCTTAGTTTATTCTTTTTACATTTAATATCTTATTATTGATAAGCTTAGAAATAAAATTTTTTTCTATTATACTATAAATAAATAATATAACTTAATCTTAGGGATGTAAAGGTTCGTATAATCCACCGCATATAAGTATTAAGTCGTTAAAACCCCTACTAACCTCTCTATGCGGTACGTACCGCCGAGCCTTAGGACTATAACTATATACATTCGTGCTATTACCACGATATTTCCTCTATATCCCGAGCCATAAATTGCTCATTAAAAGCGTCGTCCCCTAGGTCTAACATAAATTCGTCTGTAAACATAGCTGTGGCCGGAATCTGAGGTTCGACGTTTTCTGTGCTTAGAGGTCCTCTTTGGATGGGCCGCCTCAACTGGACAAGAATTTTCCACATCGGCGTCTCCGAGACACGCGCGGAGCCATGTATCATAAAGACACGATCGATTTGAGCTTGTGCTCGCTCGTGCTCCTCCCTTGAAGATGCAAGCGAGAGCTCTGTAATCAGAATTGCAATTGCTAGCCATGGAATATTGGTGTCGAGCACCCAGTCCCAGTTGGATAGCGGAAGCTCTCTTGTATGTAGTTCATATGCTTCGAGAAACTCCAAAGCACCGAGAAAGACACTGACTTCATGTTAATTTCAGATCTGAGATGAATATGTAAGCGTACCTTTTTCTCTGATCATTTGGTGGCTCTGACTTGCTGTCCTTGCTCTGATAATGCTGTGTTGATAACTTGAGACTCCTGAATCGGAGGTCGATGATAGCTCTCATAGCCTTTGGCGCCGCATTGTCCGTTTTACCTTCTCGGAAATAATTTTCTACACTTGCTTGAGTTTTAGTGATGATTTCATTCCTTTTCTGGAAGTCAGTCGCTTCTAGCCTCGAAAGAGATCGGATCGAATCGGAGATCTCTCTTTGGGCCAATACGTAGCTCATCTCCTTGAAGCCAGGGATATTAAACGGTACCGAAGATGGATTTGCGAATCGGCTTGCATGCCAATCGCTATCATTTGCATTCTGAGGTGGTTTTGCATCGAATGTCGCAGGGAGACAAGACTCAGTCCCAAAAGAGCTGATGGCCAAACCATCCAGGTTACACAGATGGTTCCATATCCGACGTCGAAGTTCACATACCCATGGCGAGAATGGAAAGTGCGAAGGGTCGCGATGAAGACCCATTGCCTGCGCCTGACGAACAGCAGTTCCAAGCAAAGCTACGGCATCTTTGTACATGTTTTGCTGGAAGAGGAATGTCTGAAAGGCGTCAACGCTGGAGTTCTAAATGCCGTAGAAGAGGAATCCCTACTATGTAATGGAGCAGGGCCCAGATACCAGGTATCTTCTGCGTCTTGAAGAAATTCATCTTGGTTAAGGAGACTTGTGCAGAATGCTGATACTTTAAAAGGAGAGTGTCTTTTGATTCCGAGAAAACTTGCTCAACAATTTCCGGCCGAAGACTATTGATAGTGAGCAAATAGATCGAGAACAAGAGAGCCTCAAACTCAGTTGGCCAGATGAACGTGCCCCGACGGTACTGATCAAGCTCCCTGGCGAAGAGATTTTGATGGAGAACACGGATGAAAGGGTTCACGCTTTGGAAGAAGAGCTTGAGCAACATGTTGCTTTCTTCGAGTAGTGGATGTGACAGCACTAAATCCGCCGATAAGAAAGCAGATGTTGCACCCAGCAGAGAAAGAGACGCCCATTGTGAAGATGCATCTTGCTCTCCACAGTTATCAAATATGCTCCGCACATCTTCAATCTGCCCACGGTGTCAGCGGCATTGAGTAACATCTTGTAGTCGTCACAACATACTTCAGATATACAACCAAGCCAGAAGTCGCTTGCAAAGTACACACCCTCGCCTTCTTGGTAGATTGTCAAACCGACGGGAGATGTCGTTGATGAGGATGGTTGTTGCTTTGGGGTGGGTGAAGGGGTGGGGCCGTCGAGTGTCTGGCTGGTGTCATTCAGGCCATTTCTCGCTGTAGGCTGGGCTTCCTTCTCCCCAGCCACCATCACTGCCATAATCTTCTCCAGCCTAGCAAGCCTTTCCCGCAGGTCTCCATCCCCTAGGAAATAATTGGCATCTTCTCTCAAATTCCCTTCATTGGCATCGTCGCCCTCATAGGTGCACAATTGTTTGGATCGTGAGCAGTTTGTACACGGTCGTAGTCTGTCGCATTTGACCTTGCGTTTGCGACAACAAAAGCATGGCTTCAACGGCGCTGCTTCTGTGGTCTTCTCTAGGGAGCTCATTAGGCTTGACGGACACGTCTGAGATCCTGATGGAAGGTTATATCTTCAAGAAGTTATCTGTGAAAGAGAATCGGAATAAGACGGGGATCTCCACTTGTCATCACCGCGCATCATGAACCAACCAATTGAACCACCTCAGCGGAACCAAAAGACGCTCCGGGCGGGCTATGAAATATATGACATTCAGAGCTATCTATATCAGAACAATCGCCGCTCATCTCAAGCATACTAGACATCGAAAGTAGTCTTTTGAGACTGAGTCCCCAAAGTCCTTGCCTCCTCCTCGATCATCGATGGCAGACTGTCATAGACACTACCCCCCTGTGGCTTCCAACCCAAGGCGTGTAATCTATTCGAGCGACTCCTCGCGTTTCCACCCCAGATGAGGGGAGCCCAAGGATGGAGAGTTAACGCTTCTTGAACTGAGACCCTGTCGACTTCAGTGGAGGAGATAAACCCCTTCTCACACGCGATGCGGGCGGTGGCAGTGGCAACGTCTCCCCATTTCTAGCAAATATTCAGCTGCTGTAAGGCATGTATTTGAAATGAATGGGAATACTTACAAACTCAGCGCCGTCCACAAAGTAGTACCCATCATCTCCCCACTGGGCTTTCCCACCCATTGGCTTCAATGCCTCTTCGGCAAGGAGAATGAAAGCAGATGAAATGTCATTGATATGTGTGGCTATTTAGAAGAGTCAGAAATACATCGGCAATATAACGAGGATTACTCACCATCCCAAATGTTCTGCCCTTCCAAGATCTGGAAAGCCTTCCCGCGCTTCAGGACAGCTTCCGCCAGGCTAGGTATCTGAATGCTTCTTGTCTTCAGTGGGCCTCTGCCAACACCGTGTATCAAAGGAGGAGAAAGAATTGCGGTTGGGACATTGAACTTCTTGTGAGCCTCGAGAATAGCCATGTCGACATCGCGATGAACATGGCCTTCGACAGGCAAGGAGGTGATCTCGCTGAGATCTGCGATGTCATGGTAGACCTTCTCAGACGGTTGACCTTCAAGAAATTAGCATATTAAAGAGCAGACAGCAAATTAGAAGTTTACCAAAGCCATTTGGCACCTCATGAAGCATCCCAGTTCCCCCGACATGGATAAAGTACGCAGGGCTGATCTTCCTCTGACTGGCACCCTCAATCAAAGCCAGTACCCCGGGAATATGATCTGAAGAGGCAGTTTCTACTCTAATGTTAGCACATTCCTTCTCCCAGAGTAGCACAAATGTACATACGAAGAATCACATCCGCCTTGGATGCTTCCTCCATCATCAAAGCCTTGTCATCAAGCTCACCGATGACCACCTCGATCTCTGGCCAGCGAGCAAGTACAACCTGCTTCTGAGCTTCGTTGCGAACGAGAGTGACAGTGTGCCACTCTGGGTGCTTCTCTATGATTCCGACGACGAGATTGCCGCCAACATACCCTGAGACCCCGGTCACAAATACTCTTGGTGATGACATTCTGGAGATGGAGTCTTTTTTCTTGTGGAACAGTTTCTTGATGCTTCGAAACATATACCGTTATTGGAAAATAATTGCTTGATTGTTGTGGTTGCAATGTTGTGATGATGTGAACTGGTGAAGGTATCTGTCCATCAAGTGATAGTTCACCTTTATATATCTTGTCCTTCATCATCCTTGTCCCCATTATGCAACGGAATAGAATTGATTTTTAATTAATTAGATTTTAAAACTTGTTAATTGCCTTTGATTTCTCAGCGACGTGCTTGCGAGAACTCGCCGTGGTCGCCGATATCATTATTGTGTTCTCGCTCGGGTTCGGCGAGGGCGCCGAGATCTCGGCGAGACGAGTGTTAAGTCAGCCCAAACACTACGAATCCATGCCTAGCAGAAGTAGGAAAATCCATCCCTTTGGCTCGACAAAAACATCTCTACGAGCAGTCTCCTCTATTGAAATTCATCAGGGAAATGAATGCAGAGCAAAACGCAACCCTGAAAGAGGCTCCAGTTATTTGCATACCCTGCGTACCCAGAAATCTCATCAGCAAGGCATATGCATTCGATTCTAGCCATCTCAACAGATACAACTCTTTGCGAAAGGCCCCAGCTTCCATCTCGGCGGCGGTCAGGCGAACGAATCGGGGGGTGAAAGGCGCAAGAGAAGAGATAATAATGGGACTCAAGCACTTGAGTGCTATGGTCAAGTTGGCGGGTGAGGAGAGACAATGATGGAAGATATGAGAAAGGGTATGTATCATTGCTGGAGAGAGCTCCTGTATGCACCAACGAGTGGGTTCTATAGAGTCTTGCTTTGTGCTATTGCAGGTATTACACCACTGGCCAGTACTAGTGATAGAGAATTTCAGCATCTCAGCCGAGAAGTCTTTCTAGCTTATGCTCATATTGGTGCTTCCAAAGAGTAGGAATGCGACAAGTAGTATACCGGTGCCATTAGAGCCATTTCTAAAGACGGCCCTTAAAAGAAAAATTATTAAGGTTAGCCGGAAAAGACGACGTAGTAGCAGGTATAAACAGCTCGAATGCCAGAGATGACGCATAGGGAGGTAGACCATAGAAATCGGGTAGTGCAGCTGTAAGTTTGGTGAAGCTGAATAGACTGAGGATGCTGTTATAACTAGGTGTGAAGACTGAGAACTTCAACGTATCCTCGGAGGATAGCGCCTGGTTCAGCTGAATGAAGATTGCACCAGTAAGGGCCCCGCCACCAATATTGGAATTCGACTACGAGGCGTTGAAGTTGTTATTAAACTCAGCTAAATCGGCAAAGGTACGTAGCTGAAAGAGCTAGTCCGAGGTCACATTTGCGGTGATAGCCTTATTGTGAATTATAGCAACGTTAATGAGGTCGAAGGTGTCAAAGGCCTTGGCGTAAGTCAAGTCTTTCTGGGTGTAATCGTATATATTTTATAGGATAGACTAGAACTGCGCGTAGAAGTTCTTGGTGCTGTTAAGAAGATTCAGGTATTGAGGCACCTACTTGAAGGTCACGGAAGCAGTGGTGAAAGTTAGACAAAGTGGCCACGGAGGAAGATATATTGAAAGTCATTGGCGGCAGTAGTATAGTAACTGACGTTGTTAATAGTTTCAATGCCAAGAGAGAGCTCGTAGTAAATAGAACATACTAGTTATGGTGGTTATATTATTAGTAGATATAATAAGCCATTTAGTTTAAATATGACAAGGTAGCAATAGGAAGCATACAGGCAAGAAAGATATTCCTGAGTCTTTGCAAATTTACGAGCATTTTAGAATATTAAGTTCACAAGATATCATAACTACCAAATTCTAATTACTAATTCCATATCTAAAAACAAAATGTGGGCCGGAATTGTTCAGGTACTGTCCCGCATTACTGTCAAGCGCTATCCCCGTTGATTCTCTATACAGTAGTTCAACGATACGAAGGGTTTGGTGCTTATTGATGGTAGTGAAGACGTACGTTAAAGGACTTGAGAACATGCTTCCCAAGCTAATATGTGGTTTGCAATAGACCTGGGCGCGTTATAGCGAGATCAAGGTCGAAGGCTTTAACTCGTTGCAAGATGCCCCAGAAAGCCTCGGTTTGTAGCCATTCTATACTTGTGCTCCGTTACTCTAGCTGATAAATTCCAAGTTTGAAGCCACGAGGGAAAAGTAGACAAGCGATATTGGCATGAATACTGCTCTAGTTCCCTTATCCCCGACGTCTGCGTAGCCGCAATGTGCAAGTAGGATAAGAGTAATGTAATCATTCGGTTTTCTGGAAGAGCTTCAGGTAATTATCGCCCTGGTAGGCTTATCACTAGCCGAGAGTTGTGACTAGCCGAGAGTTGTGCACATACACAGACCGTGGATAATCTTCGTGCATAAACCCCTCTCTGCGCGTCCCAATGACAGATGATAGCGTGTCATTTTCGCGCTTGGATAACTTCATCTCCACTCCTCCTTACCCCTTCTCCTGCAATTCCCCGCGAAACCGTCACGAACCTATCAAAACCCGCTGTCCTTCTACGAACAGCCGTCTTCTTCATCATGGCACCTCCAGAGTTCCCCCAAGGTATGACCCTCCATAGCATTGGATATGCTGCCCTTAAGTTTCCCGACCTGCCTCCAGAGCTACCAGTCCCCCTCGTCAACCAAGTCGGTGTCCTCCAGCACGTCTCTCCAAACAAACAAAATGATATGATCACTCAGATCGCATCCCAATACCTCACTGCGCTCCTTGAGTTCCAAAGCAGCGATGACCCCCTCCTCCACGACAAGTCCTCGCCCCAATACTACTTCTCAACCGCCCTCTGCCTCCTCAACTTCATAAACTCCAATCCAGATGTCTGCAAACGAATTGCAGAGCACGAAAATCTCGTCAATGACATCATCAACAAACTCCTCGATCCTGATTTCGAGAGTGGCATGCGAGCGTGCAAATACACCTCTCCTCCCGGCATTCCTCCTCCAACGTTCGAAGACTAATTTGGCTCCGTCTTACAATTCGTTTCAACACTTTTGCTGTATCCCGATCATCAAGCAGTCCACCCTCGCCTCCAAGAGTTGGTTCCGAAACTCAAAGCTTGGTCCAAGAAATACAAAGGGAAATTCATCGCCCGCGTCTCTGATCGCCTTGTGGGGCAGATGGCGATGGACACAATCACAATATCTGCCATGAGGTCACACCAAATGGAGACTATCACCTGCGGGTACACTTCTTGTATTAAAACTGGAAAGGATTTGACTGCATGTAGCGCCTGCTTGTTGCAGCGCTATTGCAGCCCGGAGCATCAAAAGAAGGATTGGAAATACCACAAACATATTTGTAACAAGGGTTTAGTAGAACCATCTTCTTGAGTCGTATCGTCACTTTGGCCAGAGAGAAAATGCTCCGCTTTAACAATATCATGGCAGATATAAGTGTGATTTTTTTTTATGGAATCGGGTATCCCCAAGACTATAAGTTATGGATTATTGATCTTTCATAACGTCAGGAAATCTAAAAACTCTTTGATGAAGTCCTTACAAACTCCAATAAAAGCATCCACTTCAACCTCTGTGGTTCCAAGAATAAGGCTTATCATTCCTCTTTCTGTGATCCAGTATCCTCTTGCGAGACACCAGAGCCAGAACAACCTCTTCAGTTCCGGCACCTTGATCAGAGACATGTCTCCAGCCCTGACTGGCGCTTTTCCACTAGATAAAAAGTGTATCGTGAGAACGGCTCCAACCCCAGTAACAACCATCTTTGTGCCATTGGCAGCAGATTGTAGCCGCGAGCGAAATCGATCTCCTAGTGCATTCAGGGACAGGTTAACCTCGGGTGTGTAGCATTCCGACAGTCCAGTATATCCACAAATCATGGCCAGAGTGTTGTTGTTGAAAGTTCCTGAGTGAGAAATGCTGCTAGCAAGTCGAGGATCGCATGAAACCATTAAGTCTGCTCTGCCACCAAAGGCTCCGAAGGCCAGCCCTCCACCAATATACTTTCCCAGTGTCGTTAGATCGGGCTTTAATCCATACTTGCCCGCAAGGCCTGATGGGTGAAGTCTGGATGTCAGCACTTCATCCAGGATAAATATTATTCCTGCTGCTTTTGCTGCACCTTGGACGGTCCGAAGAAACTCTTCCGATCCTGGAATGCAACCACCGGCACCTTGCATTGCCTCCACAATGACTGCTGCAACTCCAGGTGTGTTCTCGATCAATTTTTTTGCTTCCCAAACATCATTGTAGGTCCCCAGAACCCAGTCGTCAACATCAACGTTATTCTTGCCTATCCCATTGCCAAACAAGAGCACACCACCATGATATCCGCCATCAAAAACAATAACTTTCCTTCGCTTAGTGACGTGGCGAGCGATGCTCAGCGCATACAAATTGGCTTCAGTGCCGGAATTACAAAACCGAAGCTGCTCGATATGAGGAAAACGTTGGGTGAGAAGCGAAGCCATCCGAATCTCGTGTGATGTAGTTGCGCCAAGACTAAGTCCAACATCATCAAAAGTCGATATCAAAGCTTGTCTAATAATTGGGTTTGAATGTCCATACAAGCCCGATGTAAATTCGCCATTCAAATCAGTATACCTCGTGAGATGTCAGTGGATGTTGAACTGCGATGATCTGACATATCAATACGTACATATTTGAATCGTGGTCCCATAGCTTGTTTCCTTCTCCTCTCTTTTGGTATATTGTAAATGGATCCATGTGAAGGACTGATCTAGTATTTCCTCCTGGCATAGATTGGAGAGCTTGCTGATATAAAGCATTCGAATTTGGATGGCATTCTGCATAAACACGTTCCGCCTCGGCCAAAACCGTTTCTAGAGTTCGTGTGGTTCCATTTGATTTCGCAGATGTCTGTGAAGCCAGAGCATCAAGAGAAATTGTTGCTGGCATGCTTGCTGGTGGTAGAAAGGTTACTGGGATTGGATGCAAGAAGTAAAGTCTTACACCAAGACACGAGGATAATAACACACACACAATTGCTCCACCGGGTGGTTCAAGAAGTCCTGCTCTCTCCTAGATAAATTCCCCATCGAGCCGGCAGATCCGACGGAGTTCTCGGCATGCCGAAGTTCACTAATTCGTCAATTGCTGCATCTCCAATCCCACCTTAGACCTTTTTCGATTAGGCGGGGCTCCCTCGCCACGCCTCTCTCTCACCCCCCATTCTTGATCGGACTTTCCTTTCTACCCACCGGATCATCCATACTCTACCGGCCACTTCACTGAATCTCATGCCAAACACCTCACAATGTCTGATGAGAGCAATGAGGGGATCCCGAAACGTCGGCGACTGAACCCGAGGACAAGCTTGGCTTGTAAATCATGCAGGTATGCATTCAATTTTGCCAAGCAGATGAAAGCCATCACTGAAGACCAGCAGGCAACGAAAAACCCGATGTTCTGGTAACTGGCCATCCTGTGAAGGATGTCGGATTCGCGGAAAGACGTGTGAGTATGAAGGCCTGCAAGCACCAGTTTCACCAAGCTTGTCGGGCGAGCAGCCCTCGGGCCAAGATAGTATCAAATCAAGGTAGGAGAACAATCGTAACTCAATAATCGTAGATTAACACACTACTATGTAGCTTACCATCAAAAGAGCTACGTCGTAAAGCTATTGCCTACTTTCGAGAAAACTATGCCTTGACTTTACTATGCTTTATTTCACCTCTCGAATTCATTGAGGACGATATAGGGAGCAATCTAGCCCCAACAGTGCTTTTAAGCATAATCACATTGGTTTCAAAGTGTGTGAAATCACAGCTCGCCTCTGCTATCCTGACAAAGTTCCAGATTTATCCCAGAATTTTCATCCTTTGGCAGACTCCCTGCTCAGATTAGCGATGAATATGCCCAGATAACTAGGCACGAGCTAAGTAGGATATATGAAATACCATCTCTATCCACAATTCAAGCGTGCTTGATTCTCTGCATATATGAGATTGGACAAGGAGCTGAGCATCGAGGTTGGTTGCGACTCGGCCATGCTATACGTCTTGGACAGCTTCTCAAGCTACATAAGCTAGACTCAGAGCCACGGAAATTTGACTGGGGAACTTCGGTGCCTTCGGAATCTCCCACTGAGACCGAGAGTAATCGCAGAACATTCTGGTGTTGTTTCTGTCTTGATCGACTTTTAGCCAACGGCCGTGATAGAATTGCAATATATTCCGGGATGCATATTACGACAAGGCTTCCACAATCAGATGAAGATTTTATATATGGTCGCAAATCTCTTGCTCCACGCCTTTTTGCCCTTGCTGACCCAGAGGGGCTCATCGGCCCTGATAGCGCCAGTCTTTTCGGTTACACCATTCGGATAATATATATTCTAGGAGAGGTGTTGACCTGGCATGGTACAGGAGGTCGCCATGTTGACACGAGGTGTCCTTGGCTGCCAGGAATGCCGTTCAATGAGCTTGATAGTTTGCTACAGCAGTGGAGATCTTCCCTGCCAAAGCATCTCGACTATACCACGAGAAATACCTCTTTGGTTATTGCGGCAGGGCAAGGTCGGCTATGGATCCTGATGTTCTTATTTTTTCACCAAGCTCGGGCAAGCTTACACAGAGAGTATTTACCATTCACATCGAGCAAGGATTATGACCCCGCACTTGGTAAGTGGTATTGTAGATTGACCTCCACTAGTTTCAATCTAACAATCATAAGGTCCTTGCGATGGTTTGACATTAATACCAACAGATTCTGTACTTCCCCTTGGATGGTGGCAAAAGTCCACAGAAGCAATGATTGAAAGTGCAAACTCCATCACAGACCTTTACTCTACCATGGAGAGTAGAAACCTGTCCCCTTCTGCTTACCCATTTCCTGGTCTTTGTCTCTTGACAGCTGGCTCGATCCATGTGCAGTGCACGATATTTGCGTGGCCTAGTATGAATTCCGTACTCGACAACGCACGCGATTATTTTCGGAAAGACATGGAGTTCTGCAATAACCTTGGTCAGAGCTGGCAACTGGCATCTCATTGGGTAACTTCCCCTACATCAATATCAGGTATAGCTAACGAAGCACAGATTCGACAGCTCAGTCTCTACTACAAGTTGAATAGCGTCAACAAGCAATCATGGACTGCTAGCTCTCATTCTCCCTTGCCTCCAATTGACATCTCGGAGCTGAAAGATGGTATCATGAACTATGTTCGGGAGATTGGCCATAATAGCGAAATGACCGGAAGCCTGGTGCAAAAATCAAAATTTGACTTCGAATCCTGGATTTCCATCTTAGACAATGCCGCTATTCAAAGTAGTCAATCAGAAATGGAATCGTCTAGGGCGGGAACTCTCCCTGTTAAGAATCTCACCCCGGGACTAAATACTGCTCTATCACAACACAGTCAGACGAGGCAGCGGCCGATATCGTTACCACTTGGTTTAAATGTTGACACACTTGGAAATAGCTCAATGTTTGACAATGCATGGTGGGATAGCTGGGATATGGAGGACTGGAACCCCGCGTTCTTTAGATGAAAAGATTACGAGGGTCAGTACTTCAACTATACTTTCTACGGAAATCCACGAGCCCATGGACCAAATCAAAGCTTCCAAAACTAAGCCTTCTTATCCACCTCCATATCCTCAACCGTGATAGGCCTATCAACCACCTTCGCACCTTCAAGCATATCCACAAAATGCTCCGGAACAATAACATCATCCTCCTTGAAATAATTTGTATCAGTTACACACATCACAGCAACGAACCCTTGAGGAAGCACAGCTAAGAATTGAAGTGTTATGTGAGCAATGAACTGTGTTCGAATCGATACCCCAGCAGCTGCGATACCAAACCCAATTGCTGTTCCAGCTGCCATGACTGATCGCAAGAGTCCTGCATAATGTCCAGATTTCTTTGGGTCATTTGTTAAGGATGCGAGGAGCCAAGCAACGTATACCGGGGCAACCGCTCCAAGAAGATTGAATATGACGAAGATAACAAAGAATCCAGCGAACGAGGAGCCTGTCCAGTCGTACGCTGGTTTGTTCTCTGGCTGTGTCTGTGGGATGACTGAGAATAGCCATCCGGCTTCGCCAGAGTAAATGCCGAATATCAGGAGTGCAATCATGGTGATTCCAATCTTCGCCCGCATAGGACGCGAGTATCTTTCGTTGTCAAGGACAAAGCCAAATCTAAAATACAATCAGTTTCTCTTGTATTGGAAGAAGGACTTTGCTCATACGAGAATGTTCCCATGACTTCCACTACGGCTGCAACAACGGCAAGGAGAGCTCTAGTTCGAAGGTCGAAAAACTTCGCGCTTATTCCAGGCTGAAGAATGAGTTGAAACTCTGCCACGATAAGACACGGTACTAGAAGCATTGCTTTCCAATCGAAAACAAGCTTTGAGACATTTTTGACTTCTTCCAGAAACGGTTCCTTCTTAAAAACTGCAATGGCAGTGCCATTATTCCGGCGAACTTGTTCTGGTTTGACAAGGAGAAGCGATAAGGCCATTGCGCCGAGCATGATAATAATAAAAACTAGGCTTAAGAGGGTTAGCTAGGTTGGTGATAATTTCGAAACCCATAGATGAACTTACTAGACTGCAAGAGGCACACCTCCGCTTGTCTTATTGTGAGCGTTGATTCCCAGAGTCAGGCACGATGCGATGAGATTTCCGAGGGCTTTCATTGCGGCTTGGGTACTATAGAATCGTCCTGCAAATATCAGTCCGATATCATCAGTGTCCCTAAGCAAAACTTACCCTTCTCATTTTCCGCAGCATATGTTAGTGCGACGTAATTGACTCCTGCCCACAGCTGTCCAGCACAGAGTCCTAAGATTGCCCCACCCACTGCTGGGACTGCGAGAATGTCATAATGATCTATCAAGCCGTCAGCCTTCCACTTAGTTACCCAAATTTCCAAAAAAAAAAATACTTACCAAAAACACATAATCCGGTGACATATACTGGGTACCCAAAAGCTCCAACCTATTACCTCATCAGCTGTTATTTCAGCAGTCTCTCTTGCATTCTCGGACTTACAAAGATGGACCACTTAGGACCAAATCTATTAATGACCGAGCCACCAAAGAAACCTGTCACAGCAAAGACTCCATATAAAACCGACGAAGTGATGTAATTCATCTGAGTAGAGTTTGCCTTCCCCGCTCCGGCACCCAATGCAGCGATGGCGATATAAATACCCACACTTCCACAAAGAACCGTTGCTGCAATAAAGTTTTGAATGCCAGGGCTATTACGCCGAGGGATTGAAAGCGAGACCATCGTGATACAAAATTTTCTTAATGAAGTAGTAAATGTGGAAAAGTTTGTCACCGGCGGACAATTGTAATGAACATGATAAATCCTTTCTCTCTATATGTTCTTTCCAATACTCCATATCTATTATCTATTAGATCCCTTATCTCCATCTCCTGATGGACAGCTAGTACAGAATACCAACTTGAGAGCCACCAAATACGCCAAATTATTGTGCTTACTATGCTTGATACCGGCAAGCCGTTAGTTGACCTCGGAATTCCCGATCACACGCCAAATGGAGACTAAGAGCAGCAGTACCTGAAGCTAAACCCCCTCGAGAATTCCCCACCTCCCACCCAACGCTTCCGTATCTGTGATAAGCCTCGGTGATACCTCTAGAGAATGTCTGAAATGCATAACTCTTTTCACCATCCGTTTCCAGCTCAAGGCTCCATCAAGCCAACCCAATCTCCCAAGCTAATATCATTAAGAAAAAAATGGCAATTTCAACCCAAAAATCAATCATAATCTCTCACCCTCCCATCAACAGCATCCCCGATAATTTAGTCTCACGATTCGAACCCACATACGTAGAATACTACAACAAATACTCAGCCGGTCGTCTAGCAACCCATCAAATCCCAATTGAAAAATACCGAGCCGACCCATTAAAATACACCACCGCCTACGGTCGTCAAATAATCGATCAAGGATCTCTTAAAATCACCGAACAGAAATGTCCTGTTCAAGGAGGAGAGATCACGATTCGTATCTTCGAGCCTGGTGAGAAGACAAAGGAACGGAGACCGGTCTATATCAATTTCCATGGTGGTGGATGGGTATTTGGAGGATTGGCTACTGATAATGATTTTTGTAAACGATTAAGTCATGAGGTGGGTGTGGTGTGCTTTGATGTTGATTATCGTCTTGCTCCAGAATACAAGTTTCCGATTCCTCTTGATGATTGTTGGGAGGCTTTTAATTGGGTATGTCATTAAACTGCTCATAGGAATAGGTAGCGTACTAAAAACAAAGCTAGATCCGTGATAACAAAGCCGAGGAATTCTACCTAGATCTCTCTCTTGTAGCAATAGGAGGTTGTTCAGCAGGAGGTCATCTCTCAGCCGTAATCGCGCATATGTGTCGAGATCTCCAAATCCCACTCGCATTTCAACTCTTATCCGTTCCGGTCTGTGATCTCCATATCTTCACCCCAACAGGGGAGTTACGTCCCGATCAACCCTACGAATCGTATCGAGAATGTTATTATACTCAACCCTTACCAGCTGAGAGAATGAGCTGGTTTCATAATCATTTTCTTGGATGTCCTAGACCTAGGGAATTGGATGGTGAGTGGAAGGTTAGTCCGATTCTTGCGAGGGATTTTGGGGGGTTGGCACCTGCGTTGGTTGTTACTGCTGAGTTGGATCCGTTGAGGGATGAGGGTGAGGCTTATGCGAGGAGGATGGATGAGGGGGGGTCGAAGGTGGAAGTTTATAGGATTAAGGGAGTGCCGCATATTGTTATGCAGTTGGATGATATTTTGGAAGGGGGGAGGGAGTTTAATAGGGTTGTTATTAGGGCACTGAAAGAGGCTTTGGTAAAATAATTTAATATTAGTTTTGGCTTGGCCATGGAATAGATAGTGCTTGAAGGCTTAAAATCTGTTTGGCTACCCTAAGTGAATCCTTGTATAAATCTAAAGAAGGAGTCATACATAAGATATGTTTATTCCCCTTCTGTTTTGCGAATAGTAACTAGTCTCTGTCCAGCAAGTTATGGAATTAGGAGTCCTCTTGGAGGTGCAATTCATCCACCCAATCCTCATAATGATTTACCCGGGAAAATACACCCCAGCAGTGATGACCCAGCAGTGATGAAATCTCAAACTGTTGCAGTCAAAGACAAAACTAGCTGATGACCCCTCGAAGCTTTTATTGTCTCTTTGCTCATATTTCTCTTCTGATAATTGATCACTCGTCTTTTGTTCCATCTGTTCCTCTCAGTGTCTATCCGACGTTACTGTCTACTCCCACTTCACCATATATCCGCTTCTAAAAGCTCTCTCATACTTTCCTGCTGCTTGAATCATTGCATAACACCTAAGTTTCAAAATAAGTGCCCTCGCCCTCACCTTATTGCAGCCATGTACCTGGTTTCAAAGTTGCTCTGTGCTTACTCGGCACGGCCCGAGTGACTCTAAAACCACGGCGAAAGTATCATCGCCGTGATGATTTTGACACAAGACCGTGGGAGCCATTCTCGAAAAGTAACAAAATCCATGTAGAGTCCTTCGCTCTCGTGTGATGTCGAACAGCCCGCCTTTGACGGCCAGCTCAACTTCTTTAGTGTAAAATGGAAGGCTTTACAAACACAGGTTTCTCAGGATGTCTGCAAGATGTTACCTCTTCAGATCCTTCAGCCCCGTGCATCGGTTGACATCGGCACAACCGGATCCCGCTACGCACGAAGGAGTTTCCGTACGTACGCTCAGTTGCCCGCTTCGACCTGGAATATAAGCGACATATATAACGTATTTAGCGCAAGCCCCAGAGGATGCTTTCCCCACTCATCTCTTCAGGCGGGCGCCATGGACAGGAGCATCCGACCTCCAGAGCAGCTCAAGAGATCCCCGGATGTCCGCGGATTTCGCAGGCAAGCCGTCATCAACGATGGCTTTGGGAAATCAGGGAGGACGCCATCTTGTCTACTCCAGACGGGGCCATGGCGACTTGCGGGCATCGTTGCTGTGACACCGTCTTCCATCCAGCGATGATGTGATTCCTCGAAGCAAATTGTTAGTGGTACTGGCCCGACTGTAGCTTGGTTAGGGCCCATGATGCGTCTTTAGATCGCTGTGGCGCCACGGCAGAGGTTGGCAATGCAGAATCTCGATGTGTGACTTGTGATGGGAGAGCACTGGCAACAGCCTCAGCACCGTGGATGTATCTCCAAGACACATCTCTCCAGAGGATCTCCAGAGGATTTCCAGAGGAGATTGCAATTCCGTAGGGAGGAACTATTGGCACGAGGCTGATCGCTGGTTTGGCCGTGTTCGAGCAAGCGGGCACGGATTATCGATTTGGCAGGAGCTTTCTGCCGTGGCCGCACTCACGCGTATGGCTACCATCTGGCACTGTGCGTGGACCTCGATCTCACGGTACTCTGCAGCGCTAGGCAGACCGCAGTCCCATCCCCAATGCTTCGCCTTCGACAGTCGTCGTGTGCGAGCAATGTGGAAATTATCTGGGGTGATTCTCGGGAGCTAGGGCGGGGAGGAGCACGGAGGCCGACGAGTTATTGGCAGTGGTGAGCCTGTTTTCGCTCGTTTTCCGCCGCCCCCAAGAGCTGCAGGACAGTACGCGGAGCCGTGAGGAACGTCGAGGAGCTGCTCTTCCATCGGGGGGGGGGGGAGTATATCAGCTCCGCCCTCAGCACCGGCGTCCGCACTGGGAAACGCGAGCGGGCTGGCGGTCGGGCCGGCTAACTGCATTAGCCGAACCTTGCACCTGTGGCTCCCCATTTTGCCGTGTGGTCTGGTTCGGGCGCGCGCTGGCGCTGGCGCAGGCAGGACC
Source organism: Neobulgaria alba (assembly GCA_003988965.1). Taxonomy (NCBI): domain Eukaryota; kingdom Fungi; phylum Ascomycota; class Leotiomycetes; order Helotiales; family Gelatinodiscaceae; genus Neobulgaria; species Neobulgaria alba. The sequence goes on from QYAM01000018.1 coordinate 448,382, forward strand.
TGGGGCTGACTGTCCACAACCCCGCCATTCGCTCCAGCTCCAGAACACCACTCCCTGCCATACCTGCCAATATACTCGCCCACCACGTCGTCCGAACCCGCGAGACCGCCACCCCCCAACGCGCCCCTTTTGCCCACGCTCGCCCTTCCACCACCCAGCGCGGACGTTCGACTGCTGGGCAATCCCCCCCCCCCACACGTCCCCTCCCGTTCTCTTCCCCAGAATCGTCCCCGCCCTCGTGGAGCGGCGCCGACGCGTGCGCGATTCGACCGCAGAAAGGACGAGGGTAAATGCACCCCAACTCTCGGGCTCCCAGTGGCCGCCACAAACCGTCAGCTCGGTTTGATCCCAGCAGAAGCACAGGCACCTGCTGAAGACTGGAGCGCATGCGCCGCGAGCGAGCAGGACCAAAGCGACCAGAGGGAATCAGGGAGCCTCCGACCGAGGTAGTCATCAGATCGGGCTCTGTGGACACACAACAGACGGCACGCTTGCCGCAGTGAGGAGTACTTCACAGTATCGCGGAACCTTTGTCGTTGCTTCTTCCCTTGCCCAGGCTTTTTCTCCTGTTCCTCCAACACCACCCAACATGTCGATATCCAGCGCCAGGACCTCGTCCTCCCTCAGCGAACTATCCGGACCTGGTTCGTACCACCATGCCTCCCTCTGCGCATCCGGCCCCGCTGACATGAACCAGCAAAATTGCAAGAGGTCACTCGATTGATGAACAAGTTGACCTCGGATTTGGAAAAGGTCAATCTGCTGCCATTCCGTGGGTATCCCCCAGTATATCCCAGATATCCCCCCCGCAAACTAACTTCAATGGTAGAACGCGATCAACACCTCGACCAGCTCAAAGTCCTAGGCCGCGATCCCACTAATGCCGACCCCATCTTTACCCCACAAGTACGCCTCTAGACTTGCTTCTGCAAACTCTAACTGACCTGCTCTCCTAGGGCATCGAGACCCTAACCAAGCATGCCTTCAACAGCCCCTCCGCCACGACGTCGCGAAATGCCCTCCGCTGCTTAGCCAATGCGCTATTACTCCGACCCGAGACCCGGCAGATATTCGTGGACTTGCAATATGACATGAAAATGTGCTTGAAGCTAAAGAATGACAGTCGGGACGATGAATTTTTGGTGTCGCGTATAATCTTCCTCACCACCTACGAAGCGAATTTGAATATCGAGAAGCTGATCGACGAACGGAATCTCGCCGAGAACATCTGTCTCAATCTCAGTCGTCATGCGAAACAGTTCACCACCAAGCAGAAGAAAGTCCGAGAGCTGGATCCCATGGAAGACATGGCTCTGGTGGAAACCCTGAAGCTGATGTTTAACATTTCACATTTCTGCCCCAATCGCCAAGACGCTTTCTCTCCAGCATTGCAGCCACTTCTAATCCTTCTTGCGAATCGGCCCATCATCACGAACAAACCTCTGGATTCGCCAATCTGCTTTTTGATCAACGCGCTGCTGAATATCAGATTGGAGACTAGCCATAACCTGCAAGCTCTCTTCCCGAAACACGGCCCTCTCGAGACGGTGGACAAGCTCATTGAAATCCTCGACAAAGCAATTAAGGCATATGAAGATGACGAGCTGGAACAGACTCTATCGCCACTTCTGACGCTTCTGCGAAAGGTTTACGAACTGGCGCCAAAGGAAGTGCAACGCTCCTTACAGCGCACCATGCTACCCTCAGAAGAAGATCGGAAGGAGATACTTGGTAGGGGAGGCAACCTTCCCTCTCGGTTATTACGGATGTCATCAAATCCAATTACTCCGCAAGTTAGAGAATCGGTATCTTCACTGCTATTCGAACTGTCAAACAAGGACGCAAGGAGGTTTGTGCACAACGTAGGGTATGGATTTGCTTCTGGTTTCCTGTTTCAGCACAACGTTCCAATACCAGAGAATGCTCTCGAGGCATGGAGTACCAGCGGCAGTGAGCACAGTAGCGCGAGGAAAAGCCAGGACAGCTATGGACGAGAGAGTCACGATAGTCGGCAGAAGGATATGTCTGAGAGAGTGAATCCCATCACTGGCCAATTCTTGGAGAATGAACAAACAGTTGAGATGCCCGAGATGACCCAAGATGAGAAAGAGAGAGAGGCCGAGAAATTGTTCGTGCTTTTTGAGAGGTAAGTCCACGAATGCATTCCTAATGTACAGCATACTGACGAATTATAGACTTAAGAAGACTGGCGTGATGAGTGTAAAGAACCCCGTAGAGACAGCCTACGAACAAGGCCGGTTCCTAGAACTAGAGGATGATGCAGAATCGGAGTGACTCCTTGGCTCTTAGATTTCAAGAGGAAGTCTAGGAGGGTTTAGAGATTGTACCTTTTTAGCCACCTGCATAATTTTGGGGACTGGGGCGTTTGGAATAAGGGACGGGAGGTCACACCTGTTGACTAATAAATAGGGGTTTCACTATTATAACCCACCAATTTTTAGCATCCAAATATACCTATCTTGATAGTTCTTACCAAACTATACTTTCATATATGGCCCACTTGGGGTATTAAATCCGAAGAAACCTTAATTGCTCATCCCTCCGATATAAATAAGATTCCTGTGACCGTAAATACCCTAGGCTTAGTATGATTTTTTTTTCGGGATATCGTAATTCATCAGCATCCCAATTCTAATCCATCTCGACGTGATGCTCGAAACGGAGAGTTTGCTTAGCGAGCTACATCAACCTACTGTACCTGTGCATCCACCACAAACGCAGTCAGCTTTCCTCCTCCACACCATCCAAACCTTATTTCCCTGCTTTAATCTTGCAAATAAGGCAGGGATTGCTTCGTGGCTCTTCTGACCCGATCCCTCAGAATGACAACACTGCTACTTCCAGACATTGTCCACATTATATGCCAATATCTTCCCTGTACCGACCTGAAATCCCTGCGTCTGGCCTCAAAGGAGCATTTCCTCTCATTAGTCTCTCCTCATCTTTTCCGTACCATTTACATCTCCTTCGGCCTTCAAACATAGGAACATTTTGAATACTTCGCCGCACATCCCACCTACAGCCAGTACATCCAATCGATCTCTCTCGATGGAAGACTTGTTGGAAGTTGGTCTGTTGGTATGGGTATATACTACTGGATCAAAACCAATGCTGGTCTAGGTCTCGTTGAGCATCGTGAGTCTCGTAAAGTTCAAGATTTCTTCCAAGCCTCAGGCCCAGGTTTCAAAGAGAAGTGCTACGCAAATTATATCACATATCTGGCGGAGGAATATCTTCTCAATCGGAAACATCTCCCGCAAATTTTAACAGAACAAATGAAAATTTTGTCTGCGCTTCAAGAAATCCCTCTTGTTACCAAAGATACCATTCCACAATCCGGCGATCACCTAGATATTTTCACGGACCAAGAATTGAAGAATTAATCTTCAATCGCTCGAAAAACGCTGTCAGAACCTATGTCCTTAATATCACGGGATAGACATCATCTCTTCTTTAACAATTTCCTTGAAGCGGCAAATCGGTAGCGGTGGGGGAGATCAAATTAAACGAGTCACTGCCTCGAATATAATATTCCAATATTGGACCAAAGACCCATATACTCCCGAGTTCTGTGCAGTCCCTCATCCATATCTCACCCATCTTACACTCGAATTTGACCATTGTCAAAAACCTTACAATGTAATTAACAACCTAGGAATTCTCCTCACCTAGTCGCCAAACCTTCTATCTCTTGTTCTGTCTTTCGGGCTTCCACGCGCCATTGAAAACCCATGGGATTATACTTTCTACTTCGACTCACTCACAAAATTCTGGTTCACCCAGACTATCACACCCATGCACTTCAAACACCTCAAACAGCTATCCCTCACCGGCTTCCACCTAACCCAAGACTGTTTCCAAAAATTTCTCCTCTTGCACTCACCGACCCTGAAATCTCTCCTCTTAACAGACCTTACAGCCTATGACCACTTGGCTCTCGTCTCATCCACCCAACGCCCCTCCACCGGCTCCTGGCTCTCCATCTTCGGCTTCATCTCCCAAAACTTCTCTCTCACCACGGCCAAAATATCGGGATCATTATACAACGGCCCCAACGAATTCTGGACCGCCGAAGCCTTCAACCTATTAGAAAATACCTTCCGCCCCGGCTCGTACGCAACCATGCATATCAATTTTCTAGGAAGTTATATGGCGCATAGGCTATCGGAGGAAGGAATGAGGCGGATGGATTGCTGGGTTTTGTTTAACGATATGATGTGGGAATCTTGTTTGGGGGAGGTTTGGCAGGGGAAGTATAGGAGGGTGGTTGAGGCGGGGAGTTTTGCGGGGGTGGCGCTGCATGGCGGTGTTATTTCGGAGCTTAAGTATTATTAATGGATGGATGGATGGGTGGGTGGGATAGGATATTGGTTGGTTGTCTTGAGAAGGATAGTTATTGAATTGTTAGTGTTTTCTACTAGGTATGAAAGATAAGAATTGGCTAAACTTCCTAATTTACGAGTTTACTTGAGCCTATTTTTTTTATAAGGAGGCTTAGGGTAATTCTAATTACCAGTGTAAGGTCAACTAGTTAATGCCTTATATTAGAAAAGACCTTTAGCGTTATAACCACTATTGGCACAATCTAGGGCTTTTGAGGAGTTTTCGCCTTAGCTGCCTCGGGAGCCAACCTAAAGACACCCCCTCAAGGCTCCTCCATCTATAATAAAGGTCCAGTGGAGTTAAAACTCGCATAAGATCTAAGAATCTACGAGTTTGTTAGAAGCGCCTCTCTTACCTCTGCCGGAAGGCTGAAATTAGCTCTAACTGAGAAGTACTCTGCTTAAATGTTAAGTTGATAACTATTTTATTTCAAACAAGTATATATTAACGTAAAGAACCATTTATGTATACAAAAGTTAGTACGAATTAAAGACTGCTTGGGAAAAAAATGCTTGGACTTCTTATCTCTTGTTTGGGTATAGATTTAGGACAGGTATCGGGACTGGGGCCGTTGCGCTTCTCCTTTCTGTTGAATCGATATGAAATTTAGAATTCAGAATGGAAAACATGGATCAATAACTTACAAGGGTTCCGAGAAAATACTAGGTTTTCCTTGGTGAACTTTACAAAAGGCTCTGTACTCCTTTGTGAACATTGGTGAGGATTGAAGTGTTCGATCACGCGACCTATATATTTTCATCTGACTCTCTAAAAGATTAAATCAAGTTTGACTTTATATGAAAAGTCGCTGATGAATTGTATTTCAGCTTTTCAACTGCGATTCTCCCCTGCGTATTGGATATCTACTAATAGTAACACGTGCACTTCTCCCAACGCGTAAAGCGCTTTTTGCCTCACGCGACGCGAACCGCGATTTTAGACGACAACCGTTGGCTCACAAGCGTTAGCACCTAAGCCGACCACGTCCGATGCCCACACCACCACCAGGGACGATACCTCACAGACGCCCTGATATGAAGTAGATACCTGCTATTCTCTCGATGTCTTGGAAGGCCTCCATCTACAGCCAGTGCGCTCGTAGCTATGGTCTCGCCCTTGCCGCAACCGCTCTTCGAGAGACCTCCAACCCCCCCTCGTGAATCGAGCCGCAAAGCATCGGGAAAGTCGCTCTCTGATGAAATACTGCTGCCGCCAGGCGTATCCTCTGGGTCTGCTTCGCCCACCAATAAATACACCCCTAGCTCTTCCTTCGAATCTGCCGAGGGTAATAAGACTGCCCAGAAACAAGTCAAATTCTCCCACATCCACGAGTACCAGGAGAGTCCCTCAGTCTTGTATGACGGTCGTTCTATACTTGGGCACGTAGTACAGCCTCTCCCACCATCTGCGGAGCGAAAACCACGGAAATCCATATTGAAAACCAGCGTCAATGACAGCTTCGAGCTAGGACAACAAACTCCGAGCCATACAATACCATTACTTCCGGCGCATCAGCACGCAAACTTCGCAGAAATGCTCGAGTCAATATGCCAGCAACTAGCAGGGAGAGATAGGGGGTCGAAATTAGATGCATACTTGATGCTGTCGGATTCTCTGAAGGCGTCTGATAATATCCCCGATGTGGAATCCTTGGAGGTGAAGATGAGCCTGATGGAAGGCTTCATAAAACGGGACCAAGCCGAGAAAGACGAGGATGGACGATTTGACTCTCAGCTCGCTGTGCGCTCTCTCCAAGTACTCTCAAGTTTCCTCCAAAAATCAGCTATTGCTAGACTCCTGTCCGTCGATTTTGCAACATACATAGTGGAACACTCCATCAAAATATTTAGTGATGGCAAGGCCCCAAAAGAAGTCGCCAAGAACTTGCTATTTATTCTGGCTCAACAAAATTTCTCTGCCAAAACAATGTCACAGGAGCGTGTCATACGTTTACTTAATGCTATCCACGGGATTGATCAACATACCAGAGGCAAGAGTATTATTACTGGTCGACTACAGGCATATCGAGGACTCCTTCGCAAGTCTCAACACGCGATGCTTGCGAATCCTATTTGGCTCCAGGACCTCTTTTCGGACATGGTCAGTGACATTAAGACAACTCGATTAACAGCCATTGAATTCGGGTTCGAAGCCTCGGTCAATCTTGGTTCGGAGGACCTCGCAACTCGGGCGGTAACAAATCTATTCAAAGTCGAGCAAAATTTGGAGGAGGATAAGGTCACAAAATTCGCAGAAATCTACGCTCGTCGGCTGAAAGTCATGGCGAAGAAGTCTGGCTACAGTCAACATGTGCCGCAGATATTCAGTGTGATTGTACTTTTCATTCGAGCCAAACGTCAAATATTTGATCAGTGGCAATACATGAAATCTTTTCTTGCTGTCCTACAGTTGTGCTTCAATTCTAGCGATAAGAATACGAAAATTGAAGCTAACAAGGCCTGGGATCGACTTGCCTTTGCTGTATCTCTCGATAATCAAACCACAACCAGTATGAAAAATCTACTTTACGGACCTATCGCTTCACAACTAAGAAACCGGAAATCCCTTGCCAACCGTGGACCTACAATCTGTAGTGTGTACAATCTGCTCTATTACTCGCTGAGGCCGAGAGCTTTGCCAGCACAACTCGACATGTATTGGGATGAGTTTGTGGTTCGTTTAGTTGGTGAATGTATGATTGCCGGGACTGATGAGGATGTTAATGCCCAGAAACGAGACGCTATCTGCGGCTGTGAAATTCTGGGATGTCTTTTTGATTCTGTGACACAAAGGGCGTGGTCCGAAAGGCGTGCTGTGGAAAGCCTGGATCAGAAGAGTATGGATGTGACGGAGTTGCCTGGCCTGGATCCAAAGTGGTTGAGGAAGAATTCCCAGCGTGTCTTCTCACTCATTGCACCCCTCCTCCAGAAATTCTATTGGAATCTTGCAGAAGATAATCCATCAAACAAACTTTGGAGCTCATACCTCACTTCAATCGCTTCTCCCGCTGAGAGAGAAGTCAAGGTGTCGATCGACACAATGTCATCTATTGCTTCTATTTTTAGCTTTTTGCATAAAATTTGGAAATCCCCTAAAGGAGAATTGGGAAGTCTTTCTGGCGAAGCCGCTCAGCGGAGCAATACCTCGTTCCTCAACTCGTTCGAAAAAATGACCTCCATACTTACATCCAAACTCGGTGTGCAACCTTTAACGGAAAAGCAGCTTGCTATCAGCGAGGACAGCTTTGTCGCTATTGTTACTCCTTCGCAGCACTCCAAAAGGATCCGACGTGAAACTCGAGCTCCCCTTTACCACCTGGTCATCCTCTTGACAACTCCATCTCCTGACCTTCAGTATGATAGAACCTTCACGCAGATGGTCCAGCGAATTCTAGCTCCATTCTTTCAGGCTCGAGTCACTAGCAAACTTCAGATGGAACTTGTCCAAGATCTTTTCAACTTGCTTCCTCTGGATGGCAACGAAGCAAGCAAGTTCATTTGGCCAACCCTAGCAAGCTTTGCTGCGACCGCTATCGATATGAGAGACGACAAGGAGAACAGTGGAGGAGATCAATTACTTGGGACGACGTATCGGAGTAGCCTTCGTATTCTCGAGCTCGGAGTCACCCTCTGGCCTGAAAAGCCCCCTCCAAGCTGGAAATTATTGTTCGATACCTTGGCAACTTCAGCCACACTAGATGCTGGAGAAGCAGGCAAAGCTATTGCTATCATTGAGCCACTTGCAAAAACATTTGTTACCAACCCGCCAACTGGTGAGGGAATTCCTAAAGGGTTGTCTTACTATCCGATCTTACTTGCCGCTGCAACATATCCCAAGGATAGGCAAGCTCTGGATGCGGCTAAGAGACGAGTTTGGGGTACAGCAAATATCGGTCAGAAGACTCAGAGCTTTGATCCCTATGTCCATCTTTATGAGTACCTTAAACTATCCTTGGATTCCGCATATTCTTCATGCTCTTCGGAGACACTCACCACGTGCGGCGATGTCATCGCGGCGACCGTTCTCCTCATCGACCGCTGCCCATCAAACTTAATTATGGGACTCCTCCGGTCCATACAAGAAAATGTTGGCCACTGGATTATGGATAGCGAAAGGAAGCTTACTAACGACACTTCCCTGACACCAGTTATACGCAAAGGAAATTCAGTCGCACTCGCTCGAGTAATATCCCAAATAACGTCTCTCTGGTCGAACATCACTACTAAAGCACTCCCACGACTAATTGAGATGCATTCATGCTCAGAAATACTCAATGAGCTGGAGCCTCTCCTTTGCTCAGGCTTTGAAAGTAAACATCGGGCTATTGTCAACGACACTATCCTATTCTGGAATTCGACCTTCGTAAATTGCAAGGATGGCTTAGATTACCCTGCTCGTGCCAAGGACACGCTTCTCAAGATTCACTCCATGGCTGACATTATTTTGCCTTTCTTCCCAGAGAGTCTTGAGCGAGACACTCAGTCTCATGAACGGCAGCCTATGAAATTTGTGGACAGTCAGGATGGGCCAAGCCAGCTCTCTAACATTCCAGCACTTGGTTCACATGCTCAGAATCCCTCAACTGTGTCGAGCCCATCTCCAAGGACAAGGGTGCGGCAATACATGCCACAACTTCTTCCCTCTTCTGGATCGTCGTCAAAGAAACGATTGCTTGAATCGACACCGGATAGGAGAGTCAATAAATCCAGAAAACGGAATAGCACCCCTCGTGTTCGACATGATGATTCGCAGATTCAGTTTGAGGCGATCGAGTCATCACCAATGTCTGATCGTATCTATGACTCTCAGCTGTTAACCGACAAGCAGAAGGAGGTCAGAGAGCGACAGCAAGCCAACGCAGAGATATTCTCCGACTTGCGATCCAGTGCAAGTGCCAAATCCAAGAGGAGGATAGAACCTGATCTACCGCCCCATCGGTTAGACAATGTTACCCTTCCTGGCAGTCCATCACTTAGACCTGGGCAGACAACTCCTAGTCTTCTACAGCCCAGTGACGACGACAGTTTTCTAGCCTCCTCTCCCACACCTCGACCCCTTTCTAAGTCGGGACGTATCACTTCCACATTACCACTCTCCGGCTCTGCGGTCATGAATGGGAGCCAAAGCATATCACTCAATTTCAGTCCCTTTTCGTCGCCGCCCAGAAGTGTCGTTGATTTCGCCAATGATTCACGACAATCTGACCCTGGTCAACATCAGAATGAAAGGTCTATATTATCAACCTCCAACACTACCCGTAGTCCCGTGTATTATTATGATGACCCTCCGAATGCCGATCGCCCGCAATCGGACATCGAAGGAGAGGCGGAACTCCCGATAATAAGGATTCAGACGGAGACTGAACCTACAACTTCACAATGGAGATCTTCTTCCTACTCTCCAGGTGGTGGAAACGGTCCTAAGTTTGTCGATGCTCTGACAAGTCCTGCGTTGTTAGATAGTATTGAAATCCCTGAGCAATCACCAAGCTCGGCTGTACCCACCGGGGCAATCAGAGCTATAAAAGCAATTGGGAAAGCAACTTCGTCGCCTCTCAGCGAAATTGACGAATCAAGTATCATGAGAATTATGAGTGAATACGATCAAGATTCTGGGCGCAAAAGAAACAGGGCTGACTCTCACAAAGAGAACGAACCACAAGAGAACAAACCACAAGAGCTACCTACTTCTCCAAGCAAGAGCTCCAGCGAAGCTTCCGTGTTGCCTGAATCTGCAAGCATGTCGAGCACTCAAAGCGATGCGAGGAAGAGGAAACCCCTTCTTCGAGACTTGCAGAAAACTGCAGCAGAGGAATATGTTTCAGGACACTTGAGAGAATTACCTGTCACACCTTATCTGATCCCCGAAACTCCTGGCTTGAGTAAGAGTGCGGATGGGAAGAAGCTATATTTCAATGGAATCGAATTAGATCCAGAAGAAACAGTCATCTTCGATCCGGACGAAACAACGGTCGATGAAACGCCAATGGTCAAGAAAGAAGGAAGACGGACAAGATCTAGTACTCGAAGTCCTTCGAAGAAAGGCACATCTTCAATTAAAAAGAGGAAGCGCCTACAGGAACTGGACCCCGACGAGGTTCTCGACAGCCAGGAGGCAAATGCTCAGCTTAGGACAACACGATCCAAAGATCCCGGCCCGGCTGAGGCTAACTTACCTTTAGACCAGATCAACGAAGAGGAGCCACAGGTCAAAAGGAGACGAAGAAAGAGATCGAACTTACCTAACTTCCAGCGGCGATCTTCCTCTCGACTCTCCTCGCAATCACGAGAGCCAAGCCAAGCTCTTTCGGATCAAACAAGCTGGTCAAGCCAACTACTTGGCATTAATTCGAGTGAACACAAAGCGCCAGATGAATCGACTACACAAGAGAAAATGGACCTAGATTCTCCTCATGACAATGGAGACGTCACAATGGCCACTTCGAACGCTGTTGAATCAAGTGCGGCGGACATGGAGGCTGCTGTTGATACGACGATTGATCAAAGCAGCTTCCTGAATGATTCTTCTCTTGTGAAACTAGATGTTCACCTAGAAGAGACGAGTATTGAGGCTGACGCTAGTGTGGCAATATCACCGGGAGAACCTGCAGATAATACTGCTCGGCTTGGAGAGGAGACTGTTCCTGACGTCAATCTGGATGACATGGATGACATGGATGAGTACGGGGAACAAATGTCACAGCTCCAGATAAACGAGGAGCCAGCCGAGGCTTTAGAAGTCGCACCACCTTCCCCGGCTGCTCCTGTCTCGATCTTGCAAAGCATAAAGCAGAAGCTGTATAGCCTCATAGGGGAATTGAGCGCCGCAGCACTGGGGCGACGAGAAGTGCACGAGTTGGAGGATATGTTTATGGATGCCAAGCGAGAATTGTATGATGCGGAATTGCGAGGGAGAAACGGGGATGGCGTTGGGGATATGTAATTTTATGTCTGCATAGCGAACGGAGTCTTTGGGGCCTAGCGAAGAACAGTTTATAAATGATGTTAAAGGGCGATATTATTATGTTACAAGTGCTGTTTCTGGGCGGAGGCAGTGGAGTGGATGTTTTGTCTGAGATGCAGATCATTGTAGACGTTGGTAAATATGGAGAAGACGAACATACAAGCGTCCGTTAGACGGGCATGTTTTTCTACCTTTGCGATGCCGCTGGTCACAGTGTGGTTCTGTCTTCGCAACCTCCTCTCGTGTTCTGCTCGCCAGGTCCTCTTTGTTCACCTCCCTCGCGCTGAATCAGCGAAGCTCCTCTCACGGCCTCAATAGGGAAGGGCCGGCCCCTGCCGTTTCAGGTTCTGCAGTGCGGCCAAATCAGGGCCTCGCTAACAGCCCACGCCTATCACCAAGCAGCCAGGCCTTAAGAACCCCGCCATTCCATCACATCACCTCTCATCACATCCCGCGAGAACGGCAAGATCCAACAACAAAGACGCCGTCCGCCGTCCGTTCTCCTCAACTCTGCACTCGTTGACACCCACCCTATTACAATTACACCCATTCCCTCAGCTGCGTGATACCTATTCCTTACACCTGCTAAGCTCCTCGAGTATTACCACTCCCCACCAAAGAACCCCCTCAATCAGCTCGCCCGCCCACTCACCATGGTCTACCGCCCAAAGAAGCCTTCAGCTCTCGCTGCTACTCCAGGCCCAGCTCCCCAAGCTCAAGTCAACATCACCCACAGCCAGTCGCGGGTTTCAGCAGTCCTACCTGGCGGACAGAGCGTTGAGGTTCTACTTTATGGTGCAACCATCATAAGTTGGAAGGACGCAGAGGGCGACGAGAAGCTATTTTTGAGTGAGAAGGCCAAATTGGACGGTACCAAGGCTGTTAGAGGTGGTGTCCCGTTGGTGTTCCCGGTATGGATTCCTCTCTCCTGGTGTCGGGAAAGCCTGCGGGGTTTCAATAGCAATAAGAAAGACTGACAATCATATTTTGCAGGTGTTTGGCACTTCACCCGATCACGCAGAAACTGCCACTCTTCCTCAACACGGTTTCGCCCGTATATCACGCTGGGAATTCCTCGGGAAATCTGCCAGCGAGACGACAACGTCGAGCAATGCCGCAGATGACGATAGTGTTAAGTTAGATTTTGGATTAAGCCCCAGTAATCTGAGTGAAGAGAGCAGAAAGGCCTGGCCATATACGTTTGGGTTGATCTACAGTGTTACATTGGGAAAGGATAGCTTGACAACAAGTTTAGTGGTGAGGAATGAGGGAGAGACTGCCTGGGAGTTCCAGACGTTGATGCATACTTACTTCAAGGTTTCAGTGAGTATTTAGTCCCTGTTACGAGCTTATTTCATGCTATATTAGGAACGGTTTATGCTAATATTTACAACAGGACATTTCAACCGTTACAATCACTGGCCTTGAGTCTTCCGTATTTGCTGAAGCCCACGCAGTTGGCCCCTCCAAAACTTCTGCGGAAGATGAAAAGGTCGATATCACTGCCAAGACAGACCGCGTTTATACACCGGCTGGTGGCCCGAGTAAACCTGTTGTGATAAATGAAGGAGGCAAGAAGAGATTCGGTATTGTGCGGGACAATCTGAATGAGATTGTCGTCTGGAATCCATGGACGGGATGTTCGAGTATGGCTGATTTCGCTCCCGATGATGGATACAAGAACATGATTTGCGTCGAGCCTGGAGCTGTTGGTGGCTGGGTCAAGGTTGAGGGAGGAGAGACCTGGGAGGGTGGACAAGTCATTACTTCGAATTAGGTTAGGAAGAAAGATTGAAACTTTATGGGCTAAATAAGGTTGGCAATCATATGGGAGGCTTTGAAACGAAGCAACACTAACAGTTGCTTTCAGAAATGATGAAGAGGTGTATCTACAGAGGGCAATGGAAGGCTTGGAATTAATCTCGAATGGGTCTCTTTCTCCGCACTAGAAGTAGGATATCAGTTATCAACTAGGCTTCAGAGCATCTTCTTGAATATTCTCCTTTGAACCATTTAGATAAGTGACACTTCTTGCGTCTGGGGCTTGGATTGCCAACTTCAAAGCTATTGTCTCCACAGCTTTATAGTGTCGTTCAAGGACATTTATATCAAGCCAGATCTTACATCATACGTGCAAATAATGGCAAAAAACCTCTAAATCACATTAAACGGAGATCATGACAACAAAAGATTATGCAAGAACAATAATTCTTTTCTCAACCAAAATATATATTTCTCCTATATTTTCATCTTTTACGCTCAACCTCTGTAACGCATTCATTTTACTCGTATCAAACGATCATATATTATTTATCTACGACAGCACTTCCCTTTTTTTTATAAGGATGGTAGAAACAAGGCTTCGAATACATAGTAGCATACGAACTTCGTAGATGCCAAGAATAGATTTAGAGAGCTAGGGGTTCTTGCAGTGGTGGTATTTATATGAGAATGGGCCGGGGGGGGGGGGGGGGGGGGGGTGGTTATGTTGTGATTCGATGATGAGTGTTGGTTTTTATCTCACTTTTGAGGGGATAGCTTGTATTTTATTTCTTGAGTTGTGGGGTAAAAAAAAGAGGGAGATATTATTGATAACAAATGATGTAATTTTCATAGAAATACCAACTTTCCTAGTTTATTGTTGTTGCTTGTTTGTTTGCTTTGTTGCTTGCTTAGGTGAATCGAATAAATTGTCAGGATGACTTTTATTACATATAGGATAGAGGATACTTAGTACCCAATAATGCCGCAGATCCAGCGGCGTCGCATTTTGCAATAACTTTTGAATGGTGAAATTGGATTGGTAGAAAACAATAATTTGTTTGATTTGAGCTGTGATTCACAATTTCTTTTCCTCTTCGACGCTTGGGCTTGGGGATATGTATATATATCTTTCTCGTTATTCTCTACTTGGGAATTTTAATTCATGATACAACACAACTGGCTTAAATACCACTTTACCAATACACATTACACATCACACATCAAATATCAATAACGCACTTCTCCTGCACAAATACAAAACACACAACATAAAAAAATGTCCTTACCAATCCAACTCGACTCTAATGCCCTAATGATCATCATCTTCTCCAGTGCGGTGCTGGGAGGGGCAATTGGTGTGGTGTCTTATGTCTTGGTGAGGTGTATGGTTAGGGAGATGGATAGATGGCAGGAGGGGTGGACGAATGGGTGGGAGGTTGCGAGGAAGAGTTTGGGGAGGGGGGAGGGGAATGGGGAGGTTGTTGTTGTGAATGGTGGGGAGGGGGGAATTAGGAAAAGGGATTTGGGTGGGGAGGAAGGGGAGAGGTGATGATGATGATGGGATTGGGCGAGTGAAGGGAGTGGTTGGGTTTTGGGTGGTTCATTTTTCTTTCTTCTTTTTCCTTTGATAAGGAGTGATGACGGATATGGAGTTGTTTTTCGAGGGGGGGATAGATAGATTGGTTTGGTTGGGAAATATATTTAGTGGGGGTTTAGGACATGAATTAAGTCTTAAGGTTTCTTTTAATTCTGATGCTTGTTTTATGCTGAAGTGAATGATTTGGCTTAAGACTATGAATGAAGAGACACTGTTTAAAGTATCGAGAAGACAAGAGGTCGGAGGCGGTGGGTTATCCCTTATGACCATAACCTCTTGGGCACGTGTTCGCGATGGATTTCGAAGGATGAAGTTCAAACAAGAATTAATTTCATCTTTCAATATTATTGCGATAAACTATCATTTCATTTATAGAGCTGCACTACTTTAAGTTCTTCTCATCTCCTCTTAACGTCTCTTCTCTTCATATCCTAAAATTCTCTGACTTAGAGCATATAACGGAAGAACACCTACGATGAAAAATTAGTAACAGGACACTCCGTTCATCTAGAAAGTTCAAACTTACATTCTTGCCATCTGTGACATTCTCAAAACCTTGCACTCTACTCTCTTCTCGAAGTTGGTCAATCTCCTCTTCAGTCTTTCCTTCCAATGCCTTGTCTCTCTTTTTGTTTTCGAAATGATAGAGTGTTCGCAAGGAAAGGTTGAAGAAGATGTTGAGGATGAAGCCGACGAGCATGGCGACTATACCGCCATGGTATGAAGGTGCTTGGGCAGCTTTGAAACATTGGGGTCCTAAGATTTTGGTCAGTTGGTTTGAAGGTGGAGGGGAAGAGAAGCTTGCAGCTGACTTACCAACAATCTGACCGACACAGTACATAACGAAAACCAACCCGCTAGCAACAGCTTTCTTCGTACTTCCGGCGATATTAGTAGCCAACAACCCCAACAGGATCATGAAACCAGTAGGATATCCAGCCAACAGCCAAACACCGACCAATCTCCCCCATTTATTATGCACATTCAACTGATTAATCAAAACCGTCCCTACAATCGGTGGCAACATAGCCACACTCCCAACAATCAACCTTGCATTCTGAAACTTTGAAACAACAAATCCACCCAACAACGTACAAACAGCCTGTAAGAACGAAAGTGGCATATTCATCAATGTAGTCTGAAGACTCGTAAACCCAAACCCTTTAATAATAATACTTCCAAAACTCAACCCACCCGACGCAATCGCATTAACTAAACTGATCAATCCCAAAAGCAGGACTTTCGGGTCAGTAAACGCCTCCCAAACCTGTTCTTTAACAAAAGTCTTCGATTTCGTGCCCATCTTATTCTCAATCACTCTCTGAACAGCAACTATTTTCTCCTCTTCACTCAGCCATTTCGTATTTTGGGGTCCATCAGGGACAGCAAATAAAAACAAAATACCCCAGAAAATCGTAAAAGCACCAAGAATAATATAAATAAATTTCCAAGTACTTATCGTCTTTGAATCAATATGACCGATTCCAAAAGTAATCAATCCACCAATCGTACCAAAGAACCCGAGGAAGGAAACCCAGATTGCGGAACGGGAGGCATGTTCGGAACGTGTGTACCAGATTGAGGTTATGGCTACGAAACCGGGGGAGATGGTGGCTTCAAAGACGCCGAGGAGGAAACGAACGGTGGCGAGGCCGGCGAAACTAGAGCAGGCGGCCGAGACCATTAGGATGGAAGCCCAGAGGATGATGTTTACTAGAGGAGTTAGTTGTGAGTTTCCGAAGAGCGGGTAAAGAACGTACCACCGAGGAATTTGGCGACGGGGAAGCGTTGGAGTAGAGCTACACCAGGGTACTCGGCGAATAAGTAGCCGAAGTAGAAGATCGATCTGGATGGATATGTAAGCGGTTGCTCTCCCTTGTATGGTGTATATTTCTTACGAAGCCCATGAATAATCTTGTCCAACAAGATGGTTGTCTGGTATGATACCGAAGACGCTTGAGTATCCAAGAGAAGTCTTGTCCAGAAATTGGAGCCCTTCGGATATAATTAGTCTCTGCTCATGAGTTGTGTTTTTGAGTGAAACATACCATAAGTGATACAAAGAAATGGTAGGATGTGTAAGTCAATCTTTCTCAACACCCGCTTCGAAATCTCCGCTTCCGCAGGACCACTGGCAAGAGCTCTTTCAGCAAGATATCCTGCTTCATCGTCGATATGTATATCTCCTTTGCTGAATTCCTCGATATCATTTTGGATAACTGGCGTGACCTTCTCGTCTGATGCTAGTTGAATGCTGGGATCACTAGATACTGGTAACTCGTTGATTTCCTTTGAGTCTGTCATACTGAGCTTTATACCAGTGTTACTTGAACAAAGAGAAGGCGGGGGAGGAGGAAATGGGGGATAAAGGTCAATCTCAAAATCGTGAAAAGTCAGAGGAAATACTCCCACTTATCTCCATTTCGCATATCCGACAATCTGATATCCCTTAACTTCATCTCTGATAACGGCCAACTCCCTCCAGAGGGCTAGATGCCGCTCCTGATGCCGGAAACCTAGAAGCGACCCTCAAAAGTGGACAATATTGGAGATCTGTGGTTTCCTATCCCACTTTTGCCATGCTGCCATGCCGGACTAATATTGTGAGTTGGGCTCCATTAATGCCGAATTTGAGATATCTACGAATGAGAATAAAGGAATTCATGGTGGGACTTCCATTAACCAGACTATCGGATTACAGATATTGGGGGAGAACAAGAATGGGGGAGGAGGTTGGGGATGGAGGTCGCCTAGATTCTGGCGAGCAGAATAGGACAGAAATGCAGATATGGATCAGAAACATTTGCGACTCCATAGGACATCTTTCGTCTGAAGTTTGACCATCTAGACCTTTCTCACATCATCTGGTATATCCTCAATTGGCCCATCTTGGAATATACGAGTCCCACTTCTTGTCCTTGGGTCTTCCACGCATTCGTTTTAGCTTCTGACTGCATCCCTCCCTTGAGTCGTACCGACAGGCAGGGAGATCTCCACAAAACCCGACGGAAAGTGGGAAAGACCTTGAGGCTAGACTCTGTACTCATACGCGTCTCTCTCTTCTAGCCTTTCTTCCTTCCTCAAATCAACTTCAAATCGCATAGTTCACGTGATGCAACTTCAGACTTCCCTCGTCGAGGATGATTTCCTCCATATCACAATTTCGCCTGAATCCTTAAACTCGGGGCATGAAAGAAGTAGATCAAGTTCTTTACCTCAACCTCCTCAAAGCTAACTCGTAAAGGTCCTCTCAAAACCCTCTCCCACCCGGACTACCTCCCCTTCATATCCCAAGCCATCGACAAATTAAGCCCCATCCTACGACCAGTGAATCTTGCAATTCACGACAACCCGGAGCTGTGTTACAAAGAATATAAAGCCCATGAGACGCTTGTGGAGTTCTTGAAAACACAACCAGGATGGGTTGTCACACCTTCAGCCTATGGAATTGAAACAGCTTTCGTGGCCGAATATGATAGTGGGAAAAAAGGAGCAGCGATAAGTTATAATGCTGAGTATGGTTAGTGTTTTCGATTCTATTATGTGAAGATTTTTCCGGAACTCTTGAGTTCTTACTCGAACTGTCGACACTTAGGAAGCCTCTTATATTAACTCGAAGCAGATGCTCTAACTGGTATCGGCCACGCATGCGGTCACAACCTAATAGCCATCTGCTCCGTTGCAGCAGCTCTCTCCTCAGCTCTTGCCATATCACACTTCTCCCTCCCGGGAAAAGTAATCCTATTCGGCACCCCAGCCGAAGAAGGTGGCGGCGGGAAAATCGCCCTTATGAAAGCAGGAGCCTACGATAAAGTCGCTATCTCCCTCATTTCCCACCCTGGGATTACCCACGACTCCGTGCTTGTCCGTTCAACAGCCTATTTGAATTTCAAAGTTGAGTATTTTGGGAAGGCCGCACATGCTGGTGCGAATCCCTGGTTGGGAATCAATGCTCTTGATGCGTTGATTGTTGGGTATAATGGAATCAGTGTTTTGAGACAACAATGTATGCCTGGTGATGTTATACAAGGGCATATAACTGATGGTGGTGCCGCGCCAAATATCATACATGCATATACGGCTGGGATATTTGTCGTTAGAGCACCCGAGAAGAAAAGACTGGCAATCTTGAAAGAGAAAGTTGAGAAATGTTTTGAAGCTGGGGCATTAGCCACTGGAGCTGAATTGAAAATTACACCAATTATGGGCTATGATAATCATCTTCCTAATCGTGTTTTGGGAAGAGTTTGTAAGGAGACTATGAATAGAGTGGGGAGTAATATTCCTGATGAGAAGGAGGATTTGAGAGAGGGTGTTACGGGAGCGAGTACTGATCAAGGGAATGTTAGTTGGATTGTTCCGAGTTTGAGTTTGGGGTTTGCAATTAAGAGTGAAGAGGGACCACATAATCCTGGTTTTGCGGCGGCGGCGAGATCGATGGAGGCACATGGACAGGCTTTGAGAGCTGCAAAGGGGTTGGCTGTTACGGGTTTGGAGGTTTTGGCTGACGCGGACTTTTTGAAGGATGCTTGGAAAGAGTTGGAGGCAGCGAAGAAAGAACAAGAATGAGTTTGTAAGTTTGGGTAGTTGCAAGGGAAATTTGGGGTTCCTAGCCTAGCATAGAGATAGTGGGTTCTAGGACCCTCCAGTACCTTTCTCTTGTTAACTACAATATCTGTATCTGGTCGAATTTAACAAAAGGCTTTGAGTTGATGATAAACATAGTGATGAAGCATTTCCATGTTTTACTTGAAACCCTATTGTTCTATAAGTTTGATTCCTCTATCATTTTAGGTATTTAAGATGTCCGATAAGAGATAATTAGAGGTATTCATTTCCCTAAGAGATTAAATTTACTTACTCAGACTCGATATACAGCTTATTCTGTTTTATCAGTCAGTCATCCCCTGACAAATAGTCCCCTCCCCACCTAATATAAAATTAACACAGATTTTGTATTTTAGTATTATTAATTTCTGCCTTTTGTTGAGAGTTTCATCTCATGATTAGTCCTCTTTATCGCTATATACGTAGAGTGTTCAACGCAAATAAAACACAATAATGGGATATCGTTCAACTCCAAACTCAATACGAAAAATGAACGCTTTCTCAATGCTGCTGTTCCAACACCCTCAAATCCCATCTTCCATTAGGACCCTTCTCATACTGTACTAGAGTGTTTCTCTTTGCTAATTTGTACGCCTTGTTCTTTTCCCCATCACTGACACTATGCAGCCTTTCAGCAGCCGACTTCAGCAGGATACTCAACTCCAAATGTCCATCCGGCCCAACCACAACGCGATTAGAAAGAATGGCTGAGATTATTGCAATAACTAGGTGAACCGCGGAGAGGAGAAACAAGACGAATGCGAATGTGAGTAGATGGTCTACTTGTAGGATTTGGCCCCCAGCGGGAGAACGGCCATACTCAGTGCGAATTGGGTTGTTCAATGTTGCACCAATGATAGCCCCGATAGCGTGAACGCAAATGCCCCCACCTTGTCCGACCTGATCACCCTCAAGTGGATAACCAAATGATGATTCAAGAGGATATATCTGATATGAGGAGTTTCCGACATCTGTATTAACAGTTTCCGCTATTGAATTGACCGCAATTTGTGCCATTTCGTCCGAAATACTAGAGTAGTTTTGTGGATCGTTCGTAGTTTTCAACATCGTGATATTACATGAGTAGTACCAAGAGCTTGAATTAGTCACTTCTATTGATTTCACAACCCCACAGCGTGGGCCGCATGTATTGTTTGCATCCGTAAAGTAGGTGGTCACATTCGCCGTAACGGGCATAGTAACAGTTCCAACACCAGGAACCTCAATAGGAAGATTCGTAGTATTCGTGATGTCACTGAGGTCTTCCACTTGCCGGCTGAAGCAGGAATGTTTGACTTCAATCGTTCTGTCGGTGTAAGCCGAATATGTATCAACGGCACCTGCACCAGATGGCGAAATCAGAAATTGGAATGCAGTATAGTTTTGGACATCATCCTCCCATATCATCGAAGCGCTGCTATTATAAATATCACCAGGGTTGGGCATATTAGCCTCCACATCACTAGTTCTATTAACTCCGTAAAAGTAGCCCAACTGCCCATATCTAGGAGTATTAGCCAAAGCACTGTAATAAGAGCGCTTTACCTACAGGTGTGCAATATATTTCTCGTCTGGAGATTTGGGATTTTTGTTTGTCGGATTTGCTTCTGGAAAGAAGCGACTAACATCTACTACTGTGAAATTAGAATCCTCGATCCACATAACATGAGTGGTATCTGCGACGAAGGAGTAGGTGAGGCCAAGCGAGGCAATCCCGACTTGAGCAGCCTTGGCGACGTTAGCAGCGCACCCCGAGGGAGACAAGGCAGGCACATACAAAATTGACCAGAAGCCATGCTGTACAGCATAGGATGACTCGGGGTCGAGGAAACTTCACGGCAAGATAGATGAGCTTGGACAGACTTTCTGCACTAAGGAGTAAATCAACCTTGGTAGAGTCAGTAGGAACCTTTGAAAAGTTCTTGGTGGTCTACCTCGCCCAGACTCCTTTTCCCTGTTTTCAAGATATACCATCTCATATCGACAGCCATTTCTTTGAAAGCGCTGACTATGTTCAGCCCCAAAGCGATACTAAGGCCTGTAGAACCTGCATTAAAAAGCATCTTCTGCTTTTCAGTTCGACCACCATTGTCTTCATATTCTAAGACTAGAATGAAATAGGCCCAACAGAGACCGAACGTTATAAGCCATCGAAAGGAACTGCCAAGAAGAATATGCCATAATTGCCTCC
The DNA here is from genome assembly GCA_003988965.1 of Neobulgaria alba. Taxonomy (NCBI): domain Eukaryota; kingdom Fungi; phylum Ascomycota; class Leotiomycetes; order Helotiales; family Gelatinodiscaceae; genus Neobulgaria; species Neobulgaria alba. Next base: position 469,909 of record QYAM01000018.1, read on the forward strand.
TGGTATTATCCTTGTACGGAATTTCAACTCGATTTACAGGATTCGAACTGTCGGTTTTGTTTAGCGAACCGTTCTTGAACGATTGGTCTTCGGGGTCTAAAAACCTTAGTATAGTATCGACTGCAAAAGTAATAGTAGACTAACTCGGAAGTAATGCTGATGTTGTGGAAAAATTGGTGTCCGAAGTCTCGTTGTGCAGCATTTGATTCGGTCTTGGTGGAAGAATCGGTCTCGTCTCTTCAATCTCAATCGGAGCGTTAGAGCGGACCCCCCCAGTGGTAGGATGAAAAGGTTGGGCGTAAGACTCGGGGCTATTGTATGGGAGACTCTTCCTCGGAAAAATAGAGCCAAGAGGGACATTCTCCAGCGGGCGTCCTGTAGGGCGAGACATGATGCCGGTTTATCTTCAACCACAATGCACACCTTGCGCTGGACTTAGCTGCCAACAAAAACTTCGATTTGAGAACAAGAATCGTATAAAAAGTTGAACCTAAAGGAAAGAGGCATAAGGCTCGGTGAGGGCTCCCATGGTTCTTGTACTGTGCCCTCAGCCTGCTCCCGAACCCATGAACGCTCCAGGTCCATGGGACCAATCACATTCCGGTAGCATCAATACCAACACCTGCTGCATAAGCGGCGGCCTGCGACTGAGCACTCGTGACAGAAAGGAGTGCTCCGATTTTAGATTTGAAACACACGCCCAACAGCCCCCAAAATATAGGGAAATTAGGCGAGGGCAGTGGTGTCACTTGGACCCAAGCAGAAGGAAGTAGATGAAGATATACTGAAGAGGAAATAATGTGTTGCCATGGAGAGGGACAGTAGGAGAAGCCGAACTGTCTATGAAGCAAAAGAAAGAGGGCTGCAGAAAATGTAAGCTTTTAAGCGCGTGGAGCGTGGCCCGTCCCTTCGCCTCCTTCCCCTGTTGCCAGCCCCGGTCGTCTGAGGTTGTTCTCCACCCTCCACAACCCATTCTTCAGCACGACCCCAAAGTTTCAATTTCACTAGACATCGCCAAGAGAAAGAAAGCTGCTATACATAACATATCACTCGCTCTGGAAGTGGAGTTGCGGCTCACAGCATGAAGTAAAGTAAAATGGCGAAGCTTGATCCTCATTGAAGCTTGGGTCCTGGTTTTATGGCAGCACTTTTTTCTTACTGTGGGAAGACATAGATATCGGATATCACGACTGAGTGCTGACTGCTTCCAGATTTTTCTCTTGGGCCCTTCCCCTAACGTCATCAAGGATCAAGGATAAGAAGCGATTCTCTCGCTAGCGGAATATTTGACGAGTTACACAAGCTCTTTATCCGGCTTGGAAGCCGCCGTCGTTGGGGGCCAGAGGAACTCGGCGGGCAAGAGGAGGCAAGAACTTCTATATCTGGGTCCCTCATCAACAACACCGAGCGATTTCGCCCTACTTATCTTGGCCTGCATCTGTCTATTCGAGTCTGTTGCACGTCGCACTGAGGGGCAAACTCCTGTGCCCTGGTGGAAAGGCCTCCCCTCGTTTTATTGCATAGCACCTCCTAATGACACGTCAAAACCCCTCGAACGATTTGGATTCTACTCGGTGACAAGGATGGGAAATGTGTTTTTTTTTTCAGCCCCATTTGTTTACCCTGGAGAAAAAGCGACGTTGCCAAAACGTGCAGTAATCCTCTTTCCCCCTACTTTTGTTCTTTTTTATAAGAATAGTAATTTCCTATCGTCCCTTTGCGTTGTATCTTTAACATGGGGACTGCTAATACTTTCTTGTAGATGGCACGTGCTATGAGTCTACTTTCAACTAGATCCAGAGCACTAAGAACTGGTCCCTATAGGGGTATTCTCTATCTAAACATCAGTTAAAATATTAGAGAAGCTTATAGTCTGTTTCCACTCGTACTCTACTGTCTTCTAGTCATCGTGATTTGATCTATTTGATCATGTGATTTTCAAAGTTCAGGATTATCTTACCTTTTTCTACACTATCCAAAGACATTTAAAGTGGCCCCAAGCCATAAGTTTATCTAGGAATGAGTTAGACTTTATGTATTAGGTTTACTCCTTGGCTTAATTTAATTATTTATATCTTCTTCCCTTAATTAACTACTAAATCTATTTATTTATAATATATATTTCCCTAGTAACTTAGTCCTTAGAAAGTTACCAATTGAAATCTGTACTTTATTTTATAAGAAGAAGGCATTAACTAATGTTTTAGACGGTGTAATGTTATAATATATTCCTCCCTTCGCTTTATTTTTCTTTCTTATTCTTATATTCTAGTACTAATTAGTAGGATAAAGTGCGAAGTCCTTTAGAAAGAAAACGTGGGATGGGATCACTTGAAGATAATAAGATACACTGAAACAGTTAATACGAGACTAAAAGCTCGAAGCTAGAAACCTAAATATAAAGATATCTCTTCTAGAGTTATTTAAAAATTATCCTATAAATTAATAAGAAAAGAAGGAAAATATAATATCTAAACATCATGGTTACATCTATTAGATTAAGTTAATTAAATGCAAGAATATACGATAGTTTTAACCATTGTAGTAACTTAAATGAGAATACTAGCTTCGAATATCAAGTTGTTTAAATAAAAAATAAGAGAAAGAAGCATGAAACAAGGAATCTCTATTTTCAAACCTACCACTATGTAGTTTATATCAAAAGGCTTAAGAATAGCACTTAAATTATTTCTATACATTGTTATATAGTGCGTCAGAAAAATATTATTTAGAATTTATAAAATCTCATGACACCTATATAAGTAGCTAGGTCATAAACCAGCTTCGAGTGCCCTGGGTGGAATATATAAAGATAATAATTATACCTGATTTTAATATTACGAGAGGTCAGTATCAATTATCTGTAAGATAGTCTTGCCACCTCTTGCAACTTCTGGATCAATTGCGCGAGTAAAGAATTTACGAAAATAGATGAACATTTAGGATAAGGATAATATTTGGATGAGCTTAGATATATACAATCAATGTATGAAGGGGAACGTTGAGTTTTCACAAAGGAACTTAGTGAAGGTTAAAAGTTCATTTCATAAAGATCAAAATGCTAAAGTGGTATTGTCGCTATCAAATGCTGCATAAACAAAACGCTAAATAACGCTCAAACGCCCTCTTAACTCCTTTGAGTAATCCCTTTTCCCACCTAGCTCCAGGCCCACAAATGCTCATCAAGGTAAAATCTAAAACATGCCTGTAAACTCCAAAATGCAGAGATCGAACTTCTTCAGTATTCCACTGGTGGTGTTAATTCACAGGGAGTGTCAAATATCCCAGTTTAGGTAGATTTGGCCTTTCCGTGAGGGGATGGCTCACGAAGAGGAGGTGGGTTAGATGAACCTGCATGAGAAAGGTCTGGCGCCGAATGAGCGTGATCTGGGTGAGTTTGGATAGCAGCGACAGGTACAGCTGGAGCATGGACTGGGCTATTTGGAGGAGATACGTGAGGACTTCCAGCCGGAGGATCTGGTTGGGGGACGGCATGCCCAGCACCCGTTCTGAGATGAGCTGAGTTAGCGACATCCATGATAATGAATGATGCAATGAGGAGTTGGTTGGAGAATTCTATGAAATCTTTTTTGAGAGTGGTAGCGGCATGTGGTGCTGCTGCGACGACTGCTCTTTCTCGATCGGGAAGGGGCTCTCCTGCGGTGAATTCAATGACTTTTTTACCCACGGCTTTTGTTGAGTCTTTGAAAGCTTTTAGTGACTCCTTTAATTTTGTGCTGGCTGGGCAGTTGTAATATGCGAACACTCCACCAAGAACCTTATGGGCCAAGACACAGGTCGCGACCGTGCCCATTACAGTGACTCCATCTGGAATAACTCTACGTTCTAGGTCATATGTTTGGTCGATTGCATTTCCTCGAGCTGAAATGGTAACCAGCTCCCCTGTGGTTTTGATCGGCTCGCGTGTGTCAATAGACTTAGGTGTAGAGCGGCCATAGATGCCTTCAGATCTGGTATTGTAAATTGGTTGAGCGGATGGTAATGCGTAAGCCACGTTCCCTTGAGCAGCAAGGAGACTGAAGATAGCGAGGATGACGTTTTGAGGAAGCATATTGAAAATGTTGGGTTTGGGTGATTTGGTTGGTGAAGTGGAATAGGATGGTAGAAAGTGAAGAGGGGCTAAGATTGGACGAAGTGATTGATTTAGATGAGGATAGAAAAGATATCTGATAATGAGGTTGTGATTTTGGAGCTGTGATAATATTGATGATTTGTTAAAATGTTTGCACTTTTGTATCCTTCTTATACTTAGCTTTCTTTCCCATGCTCGTTCATCCTATAATCCTAATCCTCTAGTATGGGACTCTCTTGAGGCTGCCCATTCCCTCATACAGGTGAGACTGGAGGAACTTCAACTTGGGATCGTTTCGCCAAACAACAACCTCGTTTGGACAAGAAAGCGGGTCTCACATTGGGCGCAAGACGCTTCGCCATTAAAATCATTCGGGGAACACTCTTGACACTAAAAATATGACGCCTCGGCAATTCTCCATGACTTGGCTCTTTCACCTCAGCTATCAGCTCCCATGCAGGAGTTGGACGCCACTGGTAGGATCCTTGAAAGACCAAACCCTGGCCCCTTTGAAATTGGGGTGGGCTCGCTACCCAAGAACAATGGCTGCTAGATCTTCCATGGGTAGCAAGGAAACGGGATTTAGTTTCCAAGAGCTGATTTAAAATCTTTCACTTCACCTGAAAAGAGTCAGTTCAGCGGTAGAGCTCAAACACATAAGTGGAAATTTTACCGTAGGAATTTGGTCTGGACATAATCTGCTCTAAGAGTGTTAGGAGTGGAGTTTCAATGTACGGATGAAGTGTCTGCCAAGAATTCCTAGTGGCTCAAGCAATATCCGAGGATCTCTCGATAGACTCCCTTCACTCCTTTGGGCCTTACATGCCCAACCAGTAGACCCGACTTTATCTCCATGCCCATTTGGTTGTGGCCGAGCCAAAATAACTGGGACTCGGGCCACTACCCTAGGGCGGAACACGCTGATTAAGGTTAATTCTGCTAACTCTTGGTGATACTGAGATGCTGTGCTAATTAGGTAATATCTTTGCCGCAAGCACCCATTCTAAGCGCGTTCCTCCCTTATCTTTGGTCGGCTCGTAGGTGGATTTATCCCATGACAACAGTGGGGGTTCTCCGTAAGTTTCTCGCAGGATTGCAAGCGAGGAATTAGGCAATCCGTCTCGTGGGCAGCGTCCATGTGGCTGAGGGAGGGATGGGCTCAATTACAACCTCGCCGTCGTTGGCCTTTTCTCGTAGTTATAGACCCGCAGATTTCCAAATACGGCACTTGGAGAGACTACAACAATCAAGGTACACCCATGGCATCACGTGACATCACAACTAACAACGATCCCACGATTTTTATCTTATATGAAACTTTAGCATTGGAGAGTCTTTCGGATCGGTTTGCGCATTAATTTCTGCAGAGGGCTTTTTATTGCTGTGGTTTGAACCATCTTTAAAGCCACAACCCGGGCAGTTTGTAGAACACTTGGTCACGTTCAAAACTCGACTACCGCCCGATCCAGAACTAGCGCCATATCAAAGAGTCAAGATATTCAGGCAGCAGAACTTAACAACCCAACCCCGAGATCCTCGATCAAGCTGACCTCGAAACGAGACAATCCTTTGCGCGATTCACACTTTGATACTCAGAGTTATTTCTACCGTCACAAAGGGTTCATAGTCGCGAGATATTAGGCTCCACGACGGACTCTTACTATCCTCCTCTACTCTTGGCCTCGAGGATATACCTCTCGATTGCAACTTACGAGAGCTACTCAAAACTTCTTGCTTTAATTCCTCACAACAATTCACGCTTCACCATGAGCCAGCCGGTGCCAGATACATCACGCCATCTGGTGCGTTGCTTGTCAGGTCTTGAAATCAACTCTGTATATCGAGCAACGGAATATTATGTCATAGCATACTCGGCGGACCGAACTAAACAGTTGCTGTTCTCATACGATCAAGGACAGGAAAAGGAACCCAACATCGAGGCATTTTTTGATTCAGTTGCACAACGAGTCGATCAAGATTTAAATCCCGGTCCGGAATGGGCAGATAAGGTGGCTCCAGGGAAAGCCGTCGAGATATACCTGCTTCTTCCTCTCGAGAAATCAAGGGGATCAATCGTCACAAAATTCTATACCATGCTCCTCAACAGAGTTCTATTTCGGATTTCTATCCAAGCACATCTATCTTCTGGACCTCCACTTGTCGACTTGGAGAAGATAAAATTGATCGGAGCTCCAAACCCAAGTTTCTCGATTGGCTCGATATACCTAGACCTCGCAAAGGTTACTTCTTACAAACCAAAATAGATATTTTCTTCATTTTCCCTCCTCGAAATCCAAGGTGAAGAACATTGGCGGAGAATGGGGAGTATTACTAGAACATAAAAACACGATCGGATAAGATATACGGGACGGTAACCTTGGAATCCAGTAGGCCCATCTTACGAAACCAAGCAAACACCCCAACTTACTATAAGCAAGGAAAAGTGTGGCCTGGGGCGAACTTCGGGTGAAATATATATTCTTTAGGTTAGTAAGGGGTTTGGAGAATGCCGCAGTGGCTCTTTTTACGTTAGATTATACCATACATCTGAAGCTAGAGTTATAGCCAAAATAGATGGGATAAAACGAGCATTATCATCCATGATCATCTATTGCAAAAAAAATTTCATCATTCAGTGGCTGTTGGAATATACTATATGAATGTTAGGAGTTACTCAGGATGCAAGAGTATGATTTCGCTCGCTCGAGTATTTTCATTCCGAACCCTGGCTTTTAGGTGGTGATTTTCAATTATCAAGCTCTAGAGCGTAGATGGTGTCTAGGCGTTAACATCTTTGAAACAAATTTACTCTCTATCACGCGACCCACTTCCCAATCAACCCCGACTGGCATTCCCAGATTCCCCATCTCTCGCGTATCGCGCCCCACAGATAATGAAATTCCCCTTGTTTGTTGATTTGCAACTCCAAGATCCCATATGTGGCGTGGTTCCCTTATCTACTTGACTGTGCCTCCTTAGCCTCACAATGAACAGAACGTCGAGAAATTTACCGAATAACGTGGGGGTTTCTTATCTCTCGCCCTGGCTGTCGTGTATGAATAGAAACCAAGCCTCAGAAACGGAGTGAGGATTGTGTAAAACTCTAATCCTCTATCTCTCCAAATGGGGGGAACTTCCTTCCTCCAACGCCGTCCTCCCTCGTCTGCCTCGTGCATCCAAACAAGCATCAACTGCTGCAAAGGTAGTGTTAACTTCGTCTTGGCAACTTGTGGGATCGCCTTTGTTCCATCTTCCCCGTCCCGGTCTATTCTGGAAGCCTTCCTATTTCATGCTGACACTATTGGGCTCGGCCATGCGCCTCTCCCTCAGCCTTTGGCCACCGCTAGGTACATTTCCCCCCATTTCACTTCCCTCGATAAAGCTCCCGGAAGTACGAAAGACAGAAGTACTGCTTCCTAACCTCCTTAACCTCTCATCGAATGCGATTTCATCATCACCCAAGCCGCCTCGATCTCTACTCCGACTTGCAGTCACATCACCAGACTCATCTTGAATATTTGCATCATTTATAGAAATAGCTTCGAGCCGTCGAGATTCTCTCCTCTTTGCAAGTTTGGAAACGAGGTAGGGTCGAAGATTGAACCAAGCACCACATGCAAAGACACCACACCAGAGAACAAACTCGGTGGAATATATTACTATACCCAGTATGTCGAGGGAGGGTTGGAAGACTAGCAAATATCATCAACTCCGTTGTTTCTTCCTCGTGTTTCAATTGGGAAGTTAAAATGCACGATAAATACCAACTTGGAACAACGTCGATAATTTGAACTGGAGATACTTACAAACAGACACCAAGCTAAACACATCACCTGCTGCATCGATGCCTACAAAGATGAAAGATATTCCGCGGACTGTATGATGAATATAGATATCCCAATAGTGTCTTAGAACACCGGCACTAAGAAGCACAGTCGAGAGAACTCCCATTAAGGTTGTTGGCCATGAGAGGTGTCTATGATGTGCAACCTATTGAGCTGTTAGCCGTGATTTTGTATGCAAAATATGCTTCCAAAGGAAATAAGCTTTCTACTTACCCTCAGTGCAAATATAAGTGCCGTCTCAATCCCACCAAATAAAACCCCAATAAAAAGGAGAAGGGAAAGACATTTAGTCAAAGCCCATTTCTGTAAATCGTTAGCAAAGACTATTCACCACACCCACTACAAATTCAGTCTACGAGTCAAATATTCTAATTCTTTCACGATGACACAACCTTGTAATTTCACTTCCTAACCCCCATCGAAGCACTAGAAGAAATGCACAAAACTCACACTACCATAAAACCCACACTGCCCCCAAGTAATCAAACTAAGAACAGTCAAAATTTGCGGTTGGATCTGAAGCGCGATATTGAAGTTCTCAGAGATATTATAAGCGCCTAATGGGACACCCGCACAGGCCCAAAGAAGCATCATACTAGGCTGAAGCCCAGTGGTATCTTTACGACGAGCATTGATTATAATTTGGGGGATGAGCTGTAATGGCTTATTAGATTGTGTTTTCTTGAGGCTTGAGAAATATATTTTAGGGGATGAGGGTAAGTGGGAGGGTTAGGGCAAAAATACTTGGATTGACCAGCAGACAGCTCCTAATGTTCCGAGAACGTTGGCTGCTATTGGAACGTCCATGTCTCCCGTGAAAACTATATTCGTTGTGAACCAGAGTTCTCAATAAAGAGCCTTTGGGTTGCAGGACATGGGAACCAGCAAGATGGAAGGGATGAAAGAAGCTTCACTTCGGAGATGACTAGTTCGGAGATAAGCGGTAAGTCGTCACACGTGACGGACCTCCTCTTGAGGCATTTGAGAATTTTAAATCGGGAAATGTGGGGGAAGGGGGAGGTGACAGAAATATCATTCGGTGTGGATGTGTCAGCAAGATATGGGTTACTTATCTTTTTAGGAGAGAGCTTGTGTGAAAGTTCTCGCAAGTCGAAGTTAAAGGTTTGGTGGAGTATCCTAAAGAACAAGTAATAAATTTATGATAAGTATGGAATTATTCTTGTTGATCTGCGCCCATCACTAATACCGAAGCTCTATGCTAAACGATTATTACGAATTTACTATATCCGAACATACTTTGAGATCTAATTTCAAGCACCGCAGCTACTCTGTTATATAACAAAGCTAACATTTACAAAAACATCCAGCTAACAAGTTCAGAGCCTCGTGAGATGAAGAGAGCTTCTCACTTGGTCTCGCATTCTTCTATGATTCTTGGGCGAATTTCGTATCTTACCTTCGGCCTTTTACCGCAATGAACGCATCTTTGAGAACTCGACCTCAGGCCCGAGTTTGTCAACTATTCTCCCGTCACATTACCATTGCTCTTCTGAAGTCGCATGATCCACTGACTTTGAAGCACGAGAGCGTAACGCATGTCCGAAGATTTCGCCGTGATTAAAGCCTGGATAGCAATGAGGATAGACTAAACAAATAGGTAAATAAGGAAAACCTGCTAGACTTCAAGGCAAGCGAACGATATATTACTTAGACTTGAAGTAACGTACTAGTAATAGGTGGAAAATAGCATATATCTTCTTGTGGTTGATTTGCAGGAACGAGCAGTGTAGGGGATGAAACGGTAGAATGAGAGTCAAATAGTCTTAGCCTCGCAACCAGGAGAGAAGGGAGGATAAAAATGATATTTACTTACGCTCCCAAATTCTTAATTTAGAGCTAAAAGCGGAAATGATAAAAATAGCAGACAATATAAGAGAAGGTTGGAAAGATTGATTATCGTTACTAAGAAGATTCGTTACATCTAACCCTCAACTTTTAATTGTTGTTATAAAGAAGAAATTATAATATCCTATATTTAATTTCTTATCATACAAGAGTAATCCTAGATTAACTTAGCATATTGTTATAGGGGGTTGCGATCGGAATCGATTTTGATTCGGTACTACCATCCACACCTTGCCATGACGCCTGAGTGAGTTATACAGCAGTAGGGCGCTTCAAAAGGACAAAGTCCGTAATTTATCCATTTCAATCTTTTTCTATCCTCTTCCTCAAGTCAACTTAAAGTTTCCACTTATCAAGGGACGACACGTTTGGAGTATAACTGTTGGTACGGTTGGGAATCGCTATGGGAATCGATATGCGATCAGTAGCGACCCGACTCAATTAGGACTAGCTTAGTAGATCACATGACCATGGGTTCGAATCAAGAACACAACAATCAGGCTGCGTCCTACATGAGCGCAGAGTGATTCGTGACCTTGGTTCCCCCGCTATATCATACCGACAATAACTATTGTTACGTGGTCGTCCTGGGGCAATTAAAAGCCTATAACTTTATTTATTCAATTCCTAATCATCACATTTAGAACAACGGGGGTTGACAGAATTAATAAGACACTTAAGATTTGTCAGTCAAACCCTATTAAAACACGTAACATACGTATATAAATAAACAATTAAATTATTTCTTTCTATATAAATATAGCCTAAATTATTGAAATACCTGTTTCTGCTTGTATAAGACCTTCTACTCTGAATAGGCTACTTTCGCGCCAAGGAGATACTTAGAAAAAGTGTAAGTTCTTAAGTTTCGGGAGGGGTGATGGAGATGTCATACTGTTTTGAAATATGAGATGGCGCTTCTGTAGAGTACCAAAGACTGCAGTGGCTACTAGAATTCCGTAAACTTCCATCCGAGGGCTGGAGATTGTGCCGGACATACCAGAGCTTTCAATCAGCGACAGAATTCCCAAGTTTAAAACGAATTCGACATCGCGGACACTGCTCTTGAAGTCTAGATATCCACACAATCATATACATGCACACTTGGCTGCCTGGAGCTATCGTTGTCTCTCAATTGTTGGGAGGGATTACCCTGCTCTTTCCTAAAGACATTACGGTGTAATCTCCTCTCCTGACCTTTTCCAAGCCAGGCTTGTCGGAGAACGTAACCAACAATAAACGATGAAGGCCCTACTAGCTGTTAGGAATTGTTTTTCATCTCGTGGGAGTCTGTGACTTACCTCCCAGGTCTCACACAACTGAAATGGTAAGGCCATTTTGACCCCAAATGGATTTTCAAACTCAATAATCAGCATGTTGATAATATTTTGATTCGAAAGAACCTTTATCCTCGTTAACATGGAGTACAAAGCCATCAAAGATTTCGTATTCCTCTCAATTAGTGCCATCAGATTCTTGCAATACTATATGATGCTCTCTATAAAGCTTTACATGACTTGGGCCAAGTTCGAGATTTTACCAACTTATAATAGGGTTTGCTTCGCGATCCGGTTAAAGGAATTAGTATGAGACTTCGCAATTTTCACTTGCGGTAAGATATTGAGTTTTCGTAGTTGCCTCGCGGAGACTTTGAAGGAAGTGGAGTTGCTCGGCCGAGGAGAAAGTGGTGGAATGGATGAACTCCTTTAGGCTGGAAGACATGGTTCCTGCCCCTAGTAAGACTCGTCTCGCCTCGTTTGCGGAGTCCTGTGTATTTTTGATCAACTGCAATAGAAGTTCAGAGTTTTTTTTTGCGATAATAGTCTTCAAGGTTTCCCTGCCTTTGTTTTAGCAAATCAATTTCAATGAAAAATAGGAAGAGTGCACCATTGTTGAACAGAAAGAAGGGTATTAGCTGCAAGAAATTCGCTAGCCAAAATAGCTTTTAACTCATCCACCTCTTTCCGCTTAATCATGCTCTAATGAAGTCTTTTGCTAAACCTCGAAAACTTGGCGTGGGCTTCCTTCACGAACTTGCTGCTCGTGTCCTGTTTTGGTTCCACTTTCCACTTGTCTGGGCCAAGGAATTTGTCATATTTCCTCATTTTATCTTCAAAAGAGCTTAATGGGCCTAAACATTGTATAGCGATGACCCGAATTCCTTCAAGTTGCGCAATGTCTGTGGAATTGTTTAGTTTTCAGTTGCATTAGCTGCTTGAAAACTTGTGAGAGAAAGCTAAGCTCGAGAGATCGGCGCTGGAAATGCTATGGGGCGTCTCAATATGAGGCTGGCCATGGCAATCACATTCTCCAACACTAATTTAACAGTCAGAATAGCTATGTAAGGACAGGGCTGTCGAAGTAAGATATGACGATACCTGTATCCGAAAGACATTGCAGCCAATGTTTATAAAGCTTGATCCTGTCATTCACCGTTATTGACTGAATTTTGAATCGCTGGGCCAGAGCAAGTTGTGCATGTTCATAGTTGCATAGCTTGATATACGAGGCTTTTGAAATTAACGTGAGGCAGAGGTTGCACAGGGCATACACAAGGCATACTCCGTACAGTAGGCACACTACCCCAGCATTACCCATTCGTTCCGCCTCCCACGAGGTTTAAGATGAGCTGAAAATTTATACCAATCAACCTAGCTAGTTTCCGCCAGTGAGTTGTCATGCTTTTCAGGGGTTGACAAGGCATCCAGTGGCTTGTGGCGGTGGGCTTGCTGGATAGTGTAACCCCAACAATATTAAAACGGCTGCAAAACCCAGAATCATGTTGTCACACTCCAGTGCTTTTATCATGCCACGCAAGACCGTTGCAACTGGCCAGCTAAAAGCTAACAGATCCCAAGGGGGACAATTCAACTCCGGGACGACTAAAACCCTAAACCCTCAACCCAAAATAGACAACGATGTTGACCAAAAATTGCCCTTGACACAAACCGGCGAGTCCAAGGATTCTCTGGAAGCAGGCGATCATGTAGAGTCTACAGTACCAGAGACTTCCACAGCGCCCCGCCAATCGACACGAAAACGCCCAGCCGAAAAGTCCATGTCAGATTCGCTTCCTGACACCTCATCCAAGAAACCCCGCCCATCAAAAGGATATGCACCTCCAAGCACGTACGCACACTTAAAGGGACTCACCGATACCATTACCCCAAACCTCATATGTCTCTTTGTAGGCTTAAACCCTGGAATCCAAACTGCAACATTCGGGCATCCCTATGCACATCCCTCAAATCATTATTGGCGATTACTTCACTCTTCGGGCCTCACACCTGATCGTCAACTTGCACCAGGAGAATATGTCAAACTACCAAAGGAATACAGCTTGGGCAACACGAATTTAGTTGACAGAGCCACCAGAAACGGAGCCGAGCTCAGCAAAGAAGAGATGGTAGAAGGCGGTGGTGTCCTCGATGAGAAAATTCGAAAGGGAAAACCAGAAGTAGTTTGTTTTGTTGGAAAAAGCATTTGGGAATCGGTATGGAAGTGGAAATATGGGAAGAAAATGAAGGCTAGCGAGTTCAAGTACGGATTTCAAGATCTCAAGGAGAATTTGGGGAAGACTAGTGGTTTTGAAAAGGGGAAAACGCAATGGGGAGGAGCTCGGGTGTTTGTTGCTACAACGACAAGTGCATTGGCTGCAACTATGAGTATGGAGGAGAAACAGGAAATTTGGAGAGAGTTGGGAGAATGGGTTGAGAAGAGAAGAGAGGAGAGGAAGGCTGCAAAGGAGTGAAGAAACTGGTACGATTTTATGATTTTATCAGGAGTACTCTAACAATAAGTGCAAATGGAAGTATGCTCCAAGAATTCGATATAACTGGTTGTGATATTCAGACCTGGATTGAATAAATATGTATCTAGGCTCGTAAATAGATATTTGGTGTTGGTGAGAGTCACTTTCATAGACGGCACATTTTTTGGGATTATGCCAGGGCAGGCAATTTCAATGGGGAGATATTTCGCTAGGTAATAAACTTCACTTCATCATATAATTAACCTAATGGTCGTTTTTAACTTCTGAAGCCGAGAAGGGGTTACTGGAAGCTGAATTCGGGGTTTCGGTACTTCAAACTGCTAACGTTTAAGGTAGAGAAGAAGCAACAGCACGCCCAGGATACTCTGGTTACATAAGATGTAGAAACTTTAATATTAATTTCTTCCCCACACTTTTGTTTAGTACTAATTGACATATGACTATTTGATACAGACTTGGAGCAGCGTCAATATCCTTCCCACAAAGTCGACCAAATGTCTCCACAACATATGTTTCATTATCCGAGGACCACAACCAAGCTTGAAGTTTTGGGTCCTCAAAATTATAGCCAGATCAAACATTGATCAAAGGACACACCAACAAGATGAAATCCAAAGTGCTTGAGATCCACAGGATCGCGAAACCCTGGCTGTTCCTGAGATGCTATTATCCTAGCAAATCAAGGCATCGGCTTGCAACTCTACTGGTGGACCGGTTGTATTTAGAGTGGAGGTCTGGTGGCCACAAAATGTCGTACCATTGGTGATGTAAGTTACCTTGTAATATACAGCCTAGAGAATGTTGTTCCCCTACCTTCGTTTTAAAACTTCCTTAGATGTAGCATCAAGGTCACTCAAGATCAATAAACACTACCGCGCTCTGAATATAGAAACTAGCCTGTCGGTAATAGTCTCCTTTCCTTCTCCTTTACGCTGTCTTCTTTCCTCTGCCTGTTTCTCGTATATCTTGCCCAAGTTATCAGTCACTTCTTGGCCAGCGTCAATTTCTGCCTTCATAGCCATTTCTTCCAATACTCTCTCTTCACCACTGAGACTTTCTAGACGCTCCTTGAGGCCTTTTCGCACAGAAGGTGGGAACTCTGATGGTTGAATTTGCCGCTCGGGCTTGGAAGCTTCAGATGTGCCAGCTGAGAGCTTCGGTCGGGATGAGAGAAGCGGTGGGAAGGAGGGGGCAGGCTTTCCCTCTGCCTTGGCGGCCTCAATGGCCTTTTCTTGGTCGAGCATTCGATGATATAGGGTATCGGCATGCATTTGAATCTGTTCGTCTACCTCGATTGGACGATCGAAAGTGGACAAATAGCCTAAAGCCCTAAGGAATTTCTGCAAAAAAACAAATCAGTAAAAAGGTTCATACGAGCGTATTGCCCCATTGATTATGATCCCAAAGAATTCCATACCGATTGCATTGTGTAGCATCTCTCGAGGGATCTATTTTCAGCTCTGCAAAGGGTCATTCTGCTTGCCCAACTGCCATTCCGGAAGCAATCGTTGACTTCCCATTGCTCCAATGCACAATTCTCCAAAGCTGCCCGACCAATTTCCCCCTTCCGATATTTGTAGCCTTGCAAGATATCACCGATCTTTTCTTGATCCGACTTGGCTTCTGATTCAGCGTCTGCTTGAGACTGGTAGGTTTTCCAGAGATCTGCGTAGCGTCCATCCTGGAATGCACTCTCCTTTGGCACCCGGGGCTTTTCTGGTTGGGAAGTTGGAGAGGTGGGCTTCTGCGACGTAGCTGGAGTTGGTGCTGGTTCGGCTGCTACTGAAGGATTGGAGGAGTCGTACTTCACTGGAGATTCTTTCTTGAGAAAATCTCGCAGACTTGGATCTAAATCGCGGAGAGGATCTTGTGACTTATCCCCATCCCCACCGCTAGGGGATGCGCCCCAGAACCAACCCATTGTTACCGTTACGAGCGAATTGTGATATTCTATTCCAGAGGGTGGTGTTTTGGAGGGGAGAAAAGCTGCCGCGCCAAGCCGGGACGAGCAAGCGTGTGGCGCGTGTGGCGCCTATCGCGCGTAGTAGCTGTCCCATCTTCCTTTCAATCCTCTCTCACTGCTTATTGGACCATGAACCAAAAGCCCATTCCTTATGTAGAAATACACGCCATTGCAGGCGAATAAGTATTGGCTCGGGTTAACGGTAGTCACGATTCAAATGATGGAAGAAGTATAAAATCTTGTTAACTAGACTTAGTGATGGTTAGGAGTTCTTCACATTAGTGTCTTATCACTGTGCCTCAGAATCTTGTTTTATATACTCTATACTTGTCTACCACATTCTTTAGGGGTCACTCTCGGGGATCATCCTCCCTGGCAAAAATCCACGGAGCTTTTCATAGTTGTAGGACTAACTGTACTTCCAGGTTTTGTGAAGAATGGCAAATATTATATATAGGTAGGCATAATTGAGGTACAGCTTTGGATAGGAATTGCCATATTTGCCTGGGAAACCGCATCGCTCAAAAACCTAAATTGTGAGCACTTATCTCTCCGCCGTCCCGCCGCCGCTCGGGGCTGTTTTTTTGCCCTATAATTAGTGTCTTACTGCCTGAACTTCATATTAGGCAGAAAAAAGGCAAGTAGAGCTAGCGATCAATTGTTAACCGGTTATTAACTAAAAAATTATAATATAAGAACTTATTATTATTTTATAATAAGGAGTTATACGCTTATAATATTAAAAATAAGACTAGTATAAATATATAAGATTAGTTAATGACCGGTTAAGAACTGATTAAAGAATAGTTTAAACCTAAATATTATATATATTTTAACTAATTAAACTTTATAACTATTATATAAGAATCTTGCTAAGTAGTTATATTAAAGTAATATACCTTTAGTAAATATGTTTTAAAACTAATTTCTAATTTATTTACTTTATATTAAACTTAATATATCAAAAAATCTCTAACTGGTTACTAATCGCTCCTTTAGCCTTAACTAGTTAGTACTGATCGCTAGCCGTTTAGTTGTTACCTTGCCTCTTTTGAAAATCAGGCATTAACCATGTGGGGCAAAAAAACGGCCCCGAGCTCTATAGGTTCCCTCCGCCGCTCACGGCCGAAAACCATACTACCTAAATATCCTTCGGCACTCTTATCTTCACGCAGGACTTAGTTGAGATTCCTCGGAAGTGCAGTTATAGTTCGGGATAAAGCTCCTGTTTTAACGAACTGAAGACGAGAGGGTCAAGATTTTGTTGCAATCATTGGCTTCCGAAGAATGCATTTCGAGTACTCGAGAGGAATGTCGTTTTTTTTTTCACAACAGAATGGCCGAATTGCATTACAAATCATGCCTGAACAAATGGTGTGTTGATTACCAACTGAATCATTACCTTGCAAGGACATCGGACAATAGGAAAAGTCCGAGCATTGTTTACTTGACCACCCTTGTAGGGGCTTGCTAGGATCTATATATGTATGCATGTGAAGGGGAGCATAGTAATACTTTACTACTTACTCTTACTTCATTTACACGCTGTTCAAATCTCTCAACTATTTTCGGCTTTTATTATATCCCGGCATCGCCTAGGCAGGACTGACATAATTATGGCCCCAATTCGAGTTGGCCTGATAGGTCTCTCCGGCACACCACCAGAACTGTACGAAGGAGCAGGATGGACCCCCAACGCCCATCTACCATTTTTAAAAGCATCCCCTGATTATGAAATTGTTGCGTTGTTAAACAGCACGGTAGCTTCGGCCGAGGCAGCTATCGAAAGATACGGACTTCCAAAGGACACAAAAGCATACGGAAAGCCGGAGGGTATGATATTCCATTCCCTCTATTAAACTCAATTAATAACTCCTCCTGATAGATCTTGCCGCTGATAGTAACGTTGATCTTGTCGTTTGCAGTATTCGCTCAGACAAGCATTTGAACACTGTACGTCCTAGCATCATTGCAAGAAAAGCAGTATTTGTAGAGTGGCCTCTAGAACGAAATCTCCAGCTGGCACAAGAGTTGGCTTCCTTGGTAGCCAAATACAATGTTCCAAATATCATCGCTTTGCAAGGTTCTTACTCACCAGAAATTCGGATGATGAAAAAAGTCATTGATGATGGGAGGATCGGTAAAATATTATCAAGTTCATGGCTAGGTGCATTTGGCTTCTCAGGTGCAACGGAATCCAAGAGTGCAAAGCATTTCTTGGATCGCGAGGTGGGTGCAAATATCGTTACTATTGGCTTGGGACATTCTATCGATTTTCTCAGTTATGGTATGTATATTCCCTTCTTTAAGCAATAAGACCTCTAGCTGAAATTTGTCAGTACTGGGGGAGTTTAAAATATACCAGAGTCTCTTCCATATTGGGAGGTCTACCAAGGATATCATCGATCCAGCAGCGCACAACAAAGTGCTAGTCAAGGATACTCTCAACACTGTTCCAGATCAGGTCATGATTCAAGGGAGAGTTGCACCATCCAATGCGATTGTTTCCATACAGCTACATGGTGGAAACACATTTCCTGGAGCCCCTCAAGCCGATTGGAAAATAATTGGAGAACAAGGCGAATTGAGACTCACTTCTCCGCTGTGGGCACTCAATGTTGGCCATCCCGATTCCAAGTTAGAGTTATTTGACACAACAACGGGACTTGTTGAGACTCTCATTCCGGAAAAGGATGAATGGGACTCACTGCCATTAATGGCACAGAATATTTCCAGATTATATGAAGCTTATAGAAAGAAGGAGTGGTATCCGGACTTTAACTGGGGTGTAAAGAGACATCAGATGATTGACGACATGTGGAAAAATTTTGACGAGAATAGCCACTTGTAATATTGGGATGGACGTGAATGATTAGAAGGTGGTTGATCTAGGCTGAATCACCTGCCAAGAGTCTCTTTTCCTGATGCTATGCGCTTTATCTACCAAACATATTGACAAATCCACAAACAGCCGCATTTGGTTCTCTATATTCGCGAAAGTTATTCTATCTTTTTCCTAATCATATCATCTATTTAACAGCTTGGGGTGATATCCACGCTAGTCTTCTTAGCCAATTCATATATCGATCGTTGAGAATGAAGATTGTGAGCTTGTAAGGTAGCTAAATATGGATAAGGGATTGATAATCATTCTGGAAACACCCCTGAAGTTGACTCATTAAGCCAACCAACTTTGTAAGTCCAATAAATTCTAATTGGAGGGTCGGTTTCATCTCCTAAAATTGCCTCCTTGAGTTAGCTACATTGGATATCCATAAATCTATATAACCCCCGTTGGAGAGTTAGGTATTCCCCCTCCCCCACTCTTTTGTGGAGTTACTAGATAATGAACGATTCACTCGCGGATTTCTTACCTCGTTACACTCTATGTGTCCTGGACCAAATATTTCCCATCATTCCATCTCCACAATCCGACTTCTAAGCATAACCTACACCTTAGCACAGTTATTTCCCCAATCGATAAATTAAAGGAAAGAACCACGCACAAGCAACCGCCCAAAATCCAATCATCACAAATACCAAAAAAGCCACAGCAAAACCGTAAGAAGTCTCCTAAAATCTCTAATTATGCTAAAGCCGATCTGTCGCAATCCCGATTTGCAGCGCAGACAAAATAACCAAAAAGAACACAAACACCGCTCATAAGCGTGATAGATTTCGTTCCGGAAAAGGACGATACCATTGTGCCCCTCCGGGCATACAACCATTCATCAAAATCTTCAGGAACATTGCTGATGGGAAAAGGCTGTGAATCCAACCCATATGACGAAGTCGTAGTTCACCATAGTGATATCTCTTAGGAACAAACTTGCTGGACGTTTCGTTGATGAAGTTAAGAAATTCGTCAACGAGAGTAGTCCAGGCGATCCGGGTGAGGGATTTGGGGATCAAGTGCTCGAAACAGACAAGCCAGGTGTAAGATAAAAGTAGCCCCACGGCACCTTGATAAAGCTTTTCATCAAAACAGAGATGTGATTACCAAAAGTCAAAAGATAATAGTTTTTCGGGAAGTGGATTTATGAAAAAAACTGGATAATCGGCCAAAAGATAATAGTTTTTCGGGAAGTGGATTTATGAAAAAAACTGGATAATCGGCCAAAAGATGTTCGTTAATGTTTTCTATAATTACAATCGTACGACACAGCACTTTTTAACAATGAAGACGCCGGGTAGGTTTGTGACAGCCTACAAGCCAGAGGTGTTTGTAGACACAATCAATGCTGAGGATTTCGAGTTCCCAATGTAAGAAGTCAACGAGATTCTTCTTTGGTTAAATGAGCGTGGGTTCTATGCGAATGGTGGCTGGATATTGAGATTCGTATGTGGCGGGCATCCATGAGCGATGTACTCCATTCACATCCAAGCTACTTTCCCGAGAGAAAGGGGGCGATAAAGAGAGGGAATTAACTGGTTGTTTATTTAGCATCGAAAAGATATGTATTCAGATGAACTTGGAGGAGTGACTGAGGTTGCGGTGAAGATTACAATGGTGCGGCTGAGTCTATTCCCCCACTAGGTAATATAAATCCTTTGGCCTAAATGTAAGCCTTTTTCTAATAATATATCTAAAGATTAATGCGATCTCGAAAGCAAAATGTATTACAGAATAAATTTGGTGCTTGCCTAATAGGAGAATTGTTGTAATCTCCTGATAATAACAAGGAGATTGAGAAATACATTATAAGGTACGGGGAGAGAATTTCCATTAATATGACTTAAAAGAAATCAAGGCTAGACTAGTATTCAAAAAGATTTTATATCATCACCCTTCAGCAAGAAAAATGATGAGCTATTCACAGTCTTTGACCCCGAAGACTGCATCTACAACTACCTCAAAGGAACATAATATCACCAAAGCTCAACAAAAAGGTAAAGAGCTCTAATGGGATAGAACATGTTTTACCAGTAGACGAAGCAGTCGGATATAAGTATAATGGAAATCTATGTTTATAATTATCTAAGCCCATATAAAAATAGTTAAACTCCATAAACAAAGATTATATATCAAAAATATCAACAAGTCATAAATTCGTAACATCATCAACCCTCTCAAGCAGCAGTCATATTAAACCCCACAGAAATCGTAAACGATCCCCCATCAACAGGCAAACTGAAATAACCACCTTCATTCTTCCCTCCCGTATTCTGTGCCGCCATTCCATCCCAAGCAACAGCGCCATTAAAATAAACAATTACGCTCGAGTTCGAAACCGGTACTGAAATTACGCCCTTCGTCCCAGACGGTGCATTTCCAGTCAAATAAAATAATCCATACGTCGGATTATTATTCCAAGAAACGGTAATCTGTCCAGTCGGCGTCGGTACTGCTCCCTTCGCCCACAAAATATCACCAGGATAAGGTTTTATACTCCAAGTTTGAAACCCAGATCCAGTTGGAATGATACCCAAAACATAATTCGTGGCAGCAGGAACAATACCCGTAGACCATCCATGTGCCATAGAAGTATATGATCCTTCATATAAAGTTCCATTCGTTCCAATTCCTTCCCACATTGTAATTTCGGGATCATGAGTACTCATCCATTCATATAATCTTCTTATCTCTTCCAAGGCGGAATCAGCGAGATTAGTTACGAATCGAGCTTGGATTTCGAAGTAGGAGATGAAGGCGTAGACTCTTTGGGAGAAACCGGCATTTGCATCGAGGTAGTCGTTGTCGTAGAAGGAATTGCCGTAGGGTCGTGCATGGTGTGATGATAGGTATGAAAGCGCTGAAGTTGCTATTGTGCTATTAACTGCTCCGCTGAGAATAGCGAGAGAATTCCCATCTTGAGCGTGAGTTGGGCAAGGCGATGAACCGCAGTCCCCGTCGAAGAAGGCTCCCACAGAAGTGTCGAATCGGTATTGGTTTATGGCCGTTGAAACAACCTCAGCTCGTGCTGTCCATCGTTCGGCGTCATTTTCGTGACCACCAAGAGACTGTGCGATGGACGCAGCATTCTTCAGAGCTATAACATAAAGGGCATTGTAATATGTTACTGCTCCATGACGGGGGAGAAATGCGTAATCGCCGTAATTATCTGAATCTCCGACGGCCTTTGAGAGAAGTTGGGTTGTGTTGTCCGTGACGGATGGATAGAAAGTATCGAGAAGGAGAACAATATTAGGGTAGTACTTGGATATATAGTCTGTATCTCCTGTGTACATGAGTAGGTCGTAGCTACATGCTACCCACCACATAGGATAATCGAGAAGTGGAAGTGTATAAGAACTTATACTCGCAGGAGGGATCCAGCCGTCAGATCTTTGGTGATCTGCTAGATCTGCCAAAACGTTTCGAGCTGCGAGTGACACTTTATGACTTACGTATGACGTCCGAGCTGATACTGCAAGGTCACCAACATAAGGGTCGCGGTCTCGCTTAGCTCCATCATGGAGTACTAGCTTTCCAATAAGAGAAGCACTTGCGGCACTTCGGGGTTCTGTATCATTGACTCTGAATGTATCGATGCACATATCATTTGTGTAGACCCCGTCATACCACCACTGATTAAGTCGATCATCTGAGGATTCGAACCAGCCAGCGAAAGTGTCGGAAGTGCCTAAGTAGCCCGTGAAGTTCAGGCTCATGGAATTGATTGAGACTTGTCCATAAGATGAAGTATGTGGTGAGTCTGCGGGCAGCGCATCCAGATACACTCTCATATACCTAAAGCCATGGAAGCCGTCGGCGCAGACTTGGCTCCCATACTCGCATCCATGGTTGTCAGTCCAGGTATATAGACCTGGAAGAACAGCAATCTGGTCACGTGAGTTCGCAGCTTTTTACGGGATTCCAAGTCCCATGAATGCCTACCTGATCACTTCCTGGAGTTATACTATCTCCCTGTGTCACAATTAGAGATGATTTAAGTCAAAGACCCAATTTTACTTGCATTATATGAGCGTGAGAAATCACTTGTGAGAGTAAGATACTCCAATGTCTCCGAGAAGGCCAACCTGATTCCCGGAAGGCCAGTACTCGTATTAAACGCCCCTCCAAAATTAATAGATAGAAATCCTGCAATATTTTGACCCCAATCAACAACAATCATTGGGGTTACGTCTGCCCCTGCGGCCGAGGCTTGTGCTCTTGACAAGATTGTAGACCCTTTGCCAGTTAATAGACCATCGGGGTTTGTAACATTGCCAGAAGTATAATTTGATAAGACTCGTACAGGACGAACGATCTCATTTGGAGGAGATCGCACATATTTTTGCCAGTCATTTGCAGTCGCAGCTATAATTTGTTGTTGCCATTGTAATGGGGAAGGAGTAGCTCCCGTGCCAAGAACCCCGAAGCTTAATATTAGGAAAGAAGCAAGTATAAATACAGTATGAGATCCCATGACTGCAGGGTATCATAAAATATGAGAGAGCAATTAACAAGAAAATGTTGCTGAGCTCATCGTAATGAGATACTTGTCGTTGATATATACCTCCAGCTCTTTGATGCTGGTCTGGGGTAAGAGCTGCTTGCATTGACTCGCGGAGATTTTTAAGATTGTCCCGAAGCGAGAACTCGAGTCAAAGAAAGGGGCCTGGGTCTTCTAAGGCGATAAATCTCACCTGCATCTCACAAAAAGAACGCGGGCATGACAACGAATGTCCAGGGAAACGACTGTAGCATCAAAATACAACTAGATCTCCAAGAATAGTGGTTTCCTGACCCGCATGGAGATCTGCAGACATAGTCATCCGTTCAAACTCAGAGAGGAGCTTGTTGTTGCGGGGTACTCTGGTCTTGCGGGCGCCAAACATGATCAACCTCAAATCAACTTTCCTTTTTTATTTTCCAAGGTTGCCTGATTGACACGTTCCATAGGCTTACTCGCTGCAATAATGCGCGAATACCAATTCATCTGGGAATAGCCCTTTACCAGCAGGTTTGTTGACGTAAAGATCATGCTCGCTGCCATATACTCCGTGGTCACTTTTATACGACTGTTCGCTGGCTTTCTGTCCCCAGAATACGCATAACTCAGGACATTTGTTTGCTGTCTCTTGAACCTGGTTAATAATGTAACGATTATCCAGGGAATGTCCAGTTTGCGCAGCAGGCTTCTTGACTCCTCTCGTGACTGACCCCGGGCATCAGCTCCGAGGTTTGACGGACAGATGGATCCTCTGATTCCCAATCAATTGCTCGTGCAAATCTTTTCTTAAACCCCCCGAATCTGTTGTATCATATGCGATCCCTTACCTATATCTGAGTCCTATAGCTGTCCCTGGTAATCACCTTTTTCAGGGCCCAAGTCACCAATAGGCTACTATCAACAGGGGGTAGGCGTATCAGAATTGATGATCGATTTGCCAGCAGAAAAACATCGACATCATAGTAAAGTCGACCATGAATTTCGACAGCCCTAGTTGTATTGTCGATTAGATACCTAATTTCATCTTTCCTCGCCTGCTTTACTTACAAGAGCATCATTCAGGTTCTAGACTTTCTTCCCACGCTTATCTTGGCATCAAACCACATTGCTGACTCCACACCCCTGCTTGTTTCAAAACAACCCTTTGATGAAGAGGTTTTATGGTGAAGATAATCTTTTTAGCTTAATGCTTTCTACAAATGTCTCATGTATACTTAAAGAGGAGAAAAGGTCGAGATCCGCACTTTCAAGAATGGTCATATCCCGAGACTGTATTGATGTTAATCTTCGAAAGAGAAAAAATGCATATCGGCTCACATTACCTTCCATCGCTCTTTATGCCAAAGAATACACTACCGTTATATCAATCTTATCTCCTAAATGCAAGTCCCCATCTCCAAACACATTAGAAACACACTGCGAGGGATATTTCCTACTTGTTAAACAGTGCAATTCAAACCGATTCAATCACCCTCTTACTCCTATCCTCACCACCAAGTCCTTCCAAACAACCCATTTCAACTTCCGAATTCCCTCCCCCCTCCCCCCCTTCTAAAAAAAAATCCATCAAAATCTCCCCCCCTCATTCCAACACCATCAAATCACCACATACCCACCACGAAAATCCCATCCCTCCCACAAAACACAAGCAAAAGCAAAAACAAACATCTAATTCCGAGTCCCTCCACTATCACTATTATTATAAAATTCCAAGACCTTATCGTCAAGTAAAACCCCACCCCAGACACTCTCAGATCTATTTCTCCTAAACGAATTTCTACTAAACGAAAAATCAATCCAGACTAATCAATAGCACTTCAACTTATAAGAAGATTTAAACCTGAGACGGAGGTGGGGGGGAAGGGGGATTTAAAGACTTAGAATAGCGGGAATATAAAATTTTCTCATGACTAATTGATGGGATTATAACTTACCAGAAAAGTCATAACGATAGAGGTTAAAAACCATAAGACTCTTCACTGTAATTTTCAGTACTCCCTATAGATCTGACAACTGGTATATATGGTATCTGTAACAACTTGGGAAGTAATTAAAGTATTAAAAAGCTCGCCTTCACGTCCCACTTCTAAAGCTGGAAAAATATAGGGTTAGAAGTATAAAACACTATATTAAGTAAAACTTTATTATTTTCTACTTTATGTATTAAGTGATATTTAAGAAGTAAAGTAATTAATATCTAATAAGAAGATTATAGATTTCTCTTCTTATATAATTTAAGATTTTATAAGATTTTTTTAGATATATTAAGATCTTCGATAGAACGGTAGATTATAATTATAACGAGTGATATTTCAATGATTATTACTTATCTTATCATAAACAAACCTAAGTGTCGGTATGCTATAGCGGGGGAGCCAAGGTCACTAATCACTCTGCGCTCATGTAGGACGCAGCCTGATTGTTGTGGTCTTGATTCGTTGTTGATTCTATACTAAGTCATGCCTTGGTGTTGATGAGTAATCACATGACCGTGCGCCGGTCGGGTCGCATATGGATCGCATATCGATTCCCATAGCGATTCCCAACCGTACCAACACTAAGAATCTTAACTATAAAGTCCTATTTAATAACGAGATTCTAATAAATTAACTTATTTTAACCTCTTAAGATCCCTTAATCTTCTTACTTAATTAATACTAAAGTTTTAAATGACTTTAAACTTAAATCTAACCCTTTCGTTCTTTTATATATATAATTAAGAACCCCACCCCTCCTCCCCTTTTAATTCCTAAATTTTCCTTTTTATTATTATTTTTTTCTACTTTATTATACCTTATACCTACTTATATTACTAGATATAAATATAAATACAAAAAAACCCTCTTTCTTTTACTCCCTTCCTTTCTTTTCTTTTTAGGTTTCTTAAAATCTTAAATCTTTTAGTGCTTAGAGCATTTTAAACGAGTAAGGCAAGAAGTAAATAGATGGGGAGGCTCGAGTACTTTGTTTTATCGGTTTGGTTGTACTTAGGCTTTGGCTTAGGCTTAGGCTTTGGCTTACGACGTAAGTATAGAGAGGGGGGGCGGGGCGATGTAGGTTTATAATTTATAGTTTATAAGAGGAGAGGGAGAGTTTTATTCGAGATATATTATATATGTATTTTAAGATAACGTGGTTTATCACCGAGTCGCCCACTTTTCCTTACATTCTACCCTACCAACTTTAACACGCGTTTTCTCAACCACCACAAATGGAAATTCAAACCG